>VCRD01003557.1:7595-48421 GCA_006783055.1 Trinorchestia longiramus
ATTACTGAATCTAGATTTGGGTAACTCATTAATAATCAAAATAAGTCTTTGTAAGATAAAAGTCCCCTATCAATCGTTTACATGGTGTTTTGACTCCTGCCACACCATAGGAATCACAAATTTTAATTTTCTTGTACCCTTTGTCCTTTGGCTTAAATTTTTGACACATAGTTTACAAGCATTGCGTGGGATCCACGCTTTAAGTCCTTCCACAAAGATTCTAAATTCATTCGTTGAGTAGGTGTGGTAAAACATCGATATATGTATATAACAAAATGAGTACAGGGAATCCAAGCAGTTCCTTCGTGATGAAACCATTTTGCTGAATGTCATTTCAAAACCACCATCTGAAAAATTACAAAATTAAACTATCCAAAATTGCTCTATATATTTAGGTGTCATAAAAAGCAGTCTGAATACATAGAAAAAATATAACAAAGATGAGAAACACAGAACTAATACATGTGATTTTAGACTTTTACGAGCTAAATACTTCCACACGCAATAGACTAACAGCCCGTCATAGATTTACTACCTGAAAGACCAGCTTACACTAACACTTTTATCTGCGTCCTTGCAGAGCGTCAGGAATTCATCAACAAATTGATTCTACCATGAATACCAAACGCCTACACTTCCATTCACTTGGTGGTAAAATAGTCAGCTATTATGAGTGGGACCTATACGGACCGTTCAGTAGATAAAACGACTTTATGTGATAGAAAAGAACTATTGCCGTTTTTGAAATCAGTGACCCCAAATTACCTAAGAAGGGGTCTCAACTTAAGTCAGCAAAAAAAATTGTTGAGCTGTGTAATTAAATCCATTAGTTAAAACAACCTTTGATATTGATGTAGTAAAATAATCTCACTGGCACTGTAAGGATTTCAGAGGGTTTCAAAATTAGCGTTACTACATACAACACAAAAAATATCTCCTTTCGTCCCTCACGGACCATACTGGTTAATGAAAGTTAATCACTCAGTACGTATCCAACATAATTGTGTTGGTAAAAAACATCCACTGAGTAAATGAGGACGAAGGAGCATTGTTGGCTAAAAGTCATATTTGGCGCGTTTGCTTTTTATCTAGAATCAAAGAAAGATCGTAAAATTGAATAGGAATTAAAAATCATTCAAGTGTTAGATCAGAATTTTTAAATCAAATTGATTTATAGGATTTGTGAAGTGCTTTACATTAAAGGAATCAATAATTATTAAGGGAAAAAACGAGAATTCATAGTTTGGTGGATGTACAGCAACAAACAAGTTAAGATTAGACTTCCCAAGAGGATGACATACAACCCCAAATTATTAATAGTTCTGATTGAAATCTGACATCAAAGTCCAGGGGTGTATTAAAACTAAGTTTTGTGAAACAGGAGATGTTACGTACAATGTTTCACTTAACTTAAAAATCTTCAAGATTAGTGATGGAACTTTAATTGCGTTGCTTGTCTGATCCTAATTGGAATGAATAAATTCGAAGAGTACATGCTCAGTAGCACAAAGACATAGACACGAGTTAGGGGGACCAGGCGGATTTATTGCTAATTTATTTATTATTAATCGTAGAGCTATGAAACTTTGTACATATATAGAAGAAAAAAAAAGATTTTCTTCGTGTATATTTTTTGATTTGACGCATAGAAAACGAATTACAAAAAGAAAACGTGAAATTTCAGGGGAAACTTTCGTAGACTGTTCCTCTTTCAAAACTTGACGTAGAGACTCGTGTGAAAGCTTTTTAGAAAGAGCTAAGAGCCCTCTACAGCATAACGGAGAGACCTTTTTGTATGGTTTTTGTGTTTCAAATGTATTTGACTTTCATTTTTTATAATTTTGAATTTTTTGCATTTTTTTAATTTCATTGGCTATATCTTTTGATCTAGTGATAATATTGTAAATGTCTTTAAGTTTATCTCTAGTTGGCTCTGCTCTTTCTGAAGAGCCCTCACATCAGTCTACGTCAAATAATGATGGAGGAGTGGCTTTGGCGCCCCCGAAAACAAAGTTTTTCAGTAGAGCCAATTTTTGTTTGATGATTTTTTTTAACCGGAAGGTTCCAGGATCCTCCTAGGAGGTCATGTGCTATGTATCAACTGGGTTAGGATACTGATAGATCATGAGACGCTTCAGTACTGCAGAGTGGGAGTGTTGAGGTGTTTTTGGAGGTGGAGTGCCATGAAGATTAGAATCCGCCGGGGTTGTAGCTGCAGGAAGGTTCGTCATGGGAGGTCCTCTTCTTCTTTGCTGGTGGTCCCTTCGCTGGAGTCGTTTCCTTCTTCTTTCTTGCCTTCATAGCAGTTCGTGGAATGAATCCAAGAGCCACAAGGACGTGTCCACGGATATTCCCCAGGTGTTGCTGAAATGGCGTGACAGTCGCAGCAAAAACAGAGCGCTCAGGGTAGGCAAACTTAGTCTTGAGGCACGTCCGCCAGAGCTTGCTGTGGATGGACTCATTCTTGTTCTGCGTCTGGTTGAGGAGGCATCTGCTGAGAAGGCTTGGTTCGGTGAGGGACACGAAGACTTCCAGTACGCGGGCCAACAACAACAACAAATCTTTATTTCCAATCGAGTACACAGTACATAGACAATAGTACATTGGTTTTTCAAATTCTTAAGGTTAACATTCTAAGAGTAAGGGTGATGGTGAGCTCCATGCGACGATCCCGGGAGGTTGATGGGCGTCTTCATGGGCGGGGAGTTGAGTGCTTAGCGGGTTGAGTGCACGGCGCGGCGTACGAGAAATA
Source organism: Trinorchestia longiramus (assembly GCA_006783055.1). Taxonomy (NCBI): domain Eukaryota; kingdom Metazoa; phylum Arthropoda; class Malacostraca; order Amphipoda; family Talitridae; genus Trinorchestia; species Trinorchestia longiramus. Next base: position 10,348 of record VCRD01003557.1, read on the forward strand.
ACTCGTGTCCTTGGCCGGGTTCGAACCCGCGGTCTTTCTACATGAAGCAGAGACCTGATACAGAACACGGGCCGCAGACCACTCGACCAAGGTTGCTACCAGGAGATCCTTCGAGAGGCCAGACAAGTAGAGATGCTTAGAAGAGTGGGACGCAAGTGTAGTAGCTTCTGCTTCAGCTCTCTTGACCCAGCACCATGACTCCTGTCCAGAGGGGGCAGTCCATGTGGCAGGGCTTTTCGTCAGTGCTTCGGGCGTGGTAGTAAATTGTAAGAATCTTCTTCCGAAGCTCAGCCACAGAGTCGCAAGGGGTGTAGGAACGGATGTTCTGCCCGTAGTGCCGTGAAATTATGTTAATGTCGGCATCTGTCAGGCCATCTTTCCACCTTTGTTTTTTGGTTGCATTTACATTTACACCACCTTTTTGCTTGGTTGCACTTACACACGCAGCGTTTTTTGCCTCCCTACCCCACACGGGGCCCCTTCCCACCCCTTCCACACCCTTTTTCCGTACTCGTACAACCCAAAAAAAATTACGGAACCTACGCAAGATGTTAATCTTTCATTATCTGTAAAAATACGCATTCTTGAAAATTTTGAGATTTTGGCTAAATGAACCCACCTGGTCTCCTTAATACAATCACCGTTAACAAATGTGTCAATTGATGAGTTGCTCAGCACCACGATCAAAATGAAAGAATAGACATTTCTCGATGATACAAGATGTTAGTAATAGAAGGTAGTGAATGATTGAGTAGTGTACAACTAGCGTACAGAATTGTGATGCATATATGAGGACGACATGACTGGATGGTATAAATTTAGAACCAATGTTTCTGGGAGCTAAGTAACAGTAGAATTAATTTAGTAGTTGTCTTTTAAACTAAAATTTTAATGGAAAAGTTCAACTAGTTTGTTATAAGTAAAACATGAGTTTAACCGTGGTTCTCTTCAACGTAAGAATTACAGAGTTTGAAACATTGAACGATAGAATGTTACGGTAGTCGGAAAATAATTTCATCAATGAAACAGGGATACAATCATAAAAAATAACTTTAAACCATGATTAAAAGACAGAAAAAATTGTTATATCCAAAACCAGTCAAATACATAACTTGGGTGGTGGTAGTAGTGTTGTAGTGATAGTAGTGATAAGGCATAGTGATGTCGAGTGATGTGTTAACGTGTAAGGATGTGGGTGATACATTATACAGGATGTGGGAAGGTGAATAGGTGTGTGGGGAATGCGAGTATTTGGGCCGCAGACCCAATAAAAGCCAACGACTATCGCGCAACAAAACCACAAACGGAAACAAGCAAGACCAAAGTGAAAGGAGGGGCCAAAAGTAGAAATCACCACCGGATCAGGAAACCAACGTGGTCAATATAGCAAGGCGATAAGTGTGAGCGACAGTGCTAGGAGCGACATCGATTCTACTGCGGGGGTCTACAAGCCGGGGGAGCGAGCGACATCGGGATGACAACAAGCAAAAGACAGACACATCGGTGAGAGGGAGGGACCTACGGGACCTACGGACCTAAGGGACCTACGGAATTTACGTAATCTACGTAATCTACGGGATTTACGGTATCTACGGGGTCTACGGATTCAGTCAGGATCAGGATCGGGATCATGATCTAACGGAAGCTGTCGGAATGTATCGGAACATCTACATCTACAACGATTACTACTTCTAGGAGTAATTGGAAACTTGGAAAAGTTCACATAAAGGGAAAGTTTCACCAGCAGTTCATTTGGAGCTGCTCGGGGTTTCAGCATTAACTAGGATTTAATGTCTACGTGATTACTTCGGAACATCGACAACAGGAACCGAGTGGAAATATTAATTAATACAACTTTACCTTGGGCCTCTTAAAACCCAGTGGAGGTTGGAAACCAGCGGGAGAAGCCTGCACATGCATAGTATAAACAACAGGGTGTGCTGCGCGGGGTGTAAGGCTACTGAGCGTGTGTGCGGATAGTGTGTGCGTCCGTACAGCGAAATTCTTATGACTGAATACCCAATAATGATAATTTTGTTAGTGAATTGGTTGATGGAACTGCAGTGACAATTAAATCAGGAGTACCGTTGGTCAAAATTAAGAGGGAGGTTAAGTGATAGGATTGGAGTGCTTTTCAGTGAAATTTGTCGTGTCCGCGTGTACTTGTGTACTTAGGCTCTGTTGTTAGATGGAACAGTGTTTCAATTCCGCAACCACTCGGTATTGTGTGATTCAAATAATTATTGTGAGTAGAATTAAACGATTTGAGAAGATAAGACTACTTTGATTCATAACAAATCTACGTGTTTTTCCATGTGTTTTTCCGTGTGTTTTTCCAGTAAATGTTGAGCTTATTAACTTTGTTTATACCCTTCTTGTGTTGGCCTCACGAATACATAATATAGTATTCATGTCAGGGGGTTTGGATTCCTCTAATTTGCGACGTCTTTCTCTCATTATGAAAAATGATTGCATTCAACTAACGTAAAATGTGTATGTGATACATTCATCTTGTAAGAATTCAATCAATACTTGTAATTATTACGTATTTATCCTATGACCATGTAGAGAGAGAGAGTACGTATCGCCACACTTGTGGTCATTTCTTTCTTCAACTGTAAAGTAAAAATCTCACAATTGAATATACGTAACACAGTGAAACTTTAATACACGATCGTTAATTTGCTAGCTGGGGGCTCATGATGATTCGACAAATAAACTCGAAATTATCATTATAAACAACTGAAATTTTATTCCGTTTTATAAAACAGAGAGTAACACTTACAAGAAATTTTATAAAATAAAAACATAAATTTGCTAATGTAACAAATTATCAGAAAATTAAACAGCAGTATATCCGAACAAAATCACCATCCATCGAAAGTTCTACAGTTTTACTTCCAATTATTGTGATAAACCATTTATTAACATTGACATGAATACCGATGTTATATAAATATAATTAGTCGCTGTGAAACAATCGCGTACGTGAAACGAAGTCGTTGATTTAACAACTTAAAACTAAGTTTCCTTACACGCATGTAATAGGTTGACTCACATGAAATGCCGTATTTAGAGTAGTTTTCTTTATCAACTATACACAAGCTTAATTATTTGTGTGCATATGGCTAATCTTAAGTATCATTTATTACAGAGAAATTTGGAAAATCTGGGAATCAAAATTAGAAAAATCAAAACCATGCACTCGTTTGTTCCACATCAACTTAACGAAAATCAAAGAAACAAGTAACTTACAGTGTGCTTATCATGGTTTTTCGGCTCGAAAGAGATCCATTTTTAAATTGAATCATTACATGTGTTGAGAAATGGATACTCTTTGATAACAGCGAAAGAAATGGGCAGCGGTTAGGTGCAGAAGAGCCGCCTAAATACTATCCGAAACAACCATTGTACCTGAAAAAGTTAATGGTCACTGTTTGGTGGTCACTAAAGGAAATCATTCATGTTTCATTTTTTCAACAAGGCGATACTGTAACAGCAGTATCTTAATGTCAAGATATTGATCGCCTACATGACAAATTTAAGAAGCATCCAAGACTGGGGAATAGAAATTGATCCATTTTTCTTCACGATAATGTACAACCCACACGTCTAGAGCTACGGTCGACAAGCTACAAAATCTGAATTACGAAAATTTGCCTCATCCTCCCTTTTCTTCTAATATATCTCCCACTGATTATTACTTTTTCATGCGCTTCGAAATTTTTATTTGTTAGTAAACATTTTTAAATAAGGAAAGTATAGTTGAAGCATTTGAACAGTTTATTCGTGAAAAAGATGACAAGTTCTTTGAAGATAGAATGTATGTATGCTTTAAAAAAACGTTGGGTGAAAATCATGAAGAAGAAAAGATCATATTTTGATTAAAATAAGCCTTTTACGAGAATATTTCTCTTTCATTTTCAGGTGCAACATTTCATGTGGGACAACCCAATATTTTTAGACCTAATCAAATTACGTACAGTGATGGGCAGTAGTTAAATATATTATACTTAAATATGTGTTTAAACACATTTGTGTTGATGAAAATGCATTTTGAAATACATATGAAGATTAAATACTGTATTTAAATAAAATATTGTGAATTTAAATACAACATATATAAATACATTGAAATAATTTTTGCCTAAGTACGACGTTTTAACCCCGTTTGAATGTCGTTCTAAACACAGTACAGTAAAGACTAGCAGGAGCACTTGCAATTTCTTCGTCATGGAATTATGTGACGTCTCAGTGACGTACACGCAATCAACCAATCATGGCGCACAAGTGGCCTTATTGGCTCACAAGTCAGGCCAACGGTCACTTTGTCAAATTTATGCTGATTTCAAAGCAATAAAAAACAATGGGAAACACCTTGAAACAACGGTCTAATGCTGGTGTGTTGCATTCGCTACTATATAAATACATATAATTTAGATAAGAATTACGAGATGTAATAAAGTGCAAAGATAGAATTAAACAAAAAAATGCACATGAACATAAAAAAATATTAGGAATATCTTATTTTTCTCTTTAATTTGATTGTAGCTCCGCTTCTACCATTGAAATTCCATTTTCATACTCACAATGATATGTACTATTGAATAAGATATTCTCGGATGCTCTGAGTGCACTCAGTTCATACATAACACTGAGGAACAAAAATGAATTTTTTTTCTGTCTCAGAGAGAAAAATATGTGATTCTGATAGTATTTTTTTCCTGAATCCAAATATAATACTGGTTTTTCACCATCACGCAAGGCTTCCAAGAAACAGGCATTTATAATTTCGAACAGTTTTTAATATTATCGAAATTCTTAACTACACAATATTTAAGCATTATGACTCACCTAGAAAGTAGGAAATGAACATTTTCTGTTGTATTTCGCCTGTGGAGCATCCCTCGTGATGGTCCAACAATAATGGGCCAGCATATTAGGATTCCATTTGCCTTGAAACCTTTTTTCAATAGCTGCAATCTCCTGATGAAAGCGTTCGCCGTGCTCATCGCTCACTGCGCCAAGATTTACAGGGAAGAAATCTAGGTGCGAGTGCAGGAAGTGTACATACTTTTAAAGACATATTACAACCCAAATGTTTATGAGATGTTATAAGATCGTTGACAATATCACGGTAATTTTCCGCCTTTCGATTTCTCAAAAAACTGTGAAAAACTTTTTTGAATGCATGCTGATCTGCTTTCTCCAGTGGATTCAATACTTTCTCAAACTTTTCATCATGCTTTAGTGATCGTATTTATGAGCCCAAAAATATTCTTTCTTTAATTTTTGCTTCACTAATTTTAGGAAACTTTTGTTTTAAGTCCATGAAACCAGGAGGGGTATTGTCCATGCCTTTCACGAAATTCTTCATTAATTCTACTTTGATATGTAACGGAGGTAGATACACATTTTTAGGATTACACAATGCGTCATGTTTCACATTTTTCTGTCCAGGAATGAATGATTCGCATTTAGGCCATTCTTTTATAATGTAATGGTTTTTTCTGTCCCTACTATTCCAGTGACACAAAAAAACAACAGTACTTTGTGTAACCAAGCTGCAGACCAAGAATAAGTGCAATTACCTTCAAATCTCCACAAACATTCCATTCATACACTGCATATTGAAGCTTTTCCAATATAAATTTGAAGTTTTCATATGTTTCTTTCATACCAGCGGAGTGAGCTACAGGAACAGATGAGAGTTTATTGCCATTATGCAAAAGCACTGCTTTTAAACTAATTTTAGAAGTATCAATGAACAAACGCCATTCTGTGGGGTTATGTACAATACCAAATGTCTCCATAAGTGAAGTAATGTCGTTACAAAACACTAAGCCATTTTCTTCAGAAAAATGGTTTTTAAATTGCGAATGACGATTACGATAAGTACATATCACTGTTTTCTTCTGAAGAAGATTCCATCCTTTTAACTGGGAACCAAGCAGTTCAGACTGGTTTTTAGATAACTTTAAGTCACGTACAAGATCGTTAAGATCTTCTTGAGTCAATAAATGAGGCCCAGATGAACAACTTTGTTCAAACGTTGTATCACCAATATGTGTTTCTTTTTCTTCCTCACCTTCATCAGAATCTGAGCTCTCTTCATCTAATGTTACATGTTCTGGAGGCTTTGGTATGGGCAATTCTTAGAAGTGTGAAACTGGTCTCATTGCAGATTGTAAGTTAGGGTATACCACTGTATGTTTTGATTTCGATGTAATCCCTTTAATCTTTGTTAGACAGAAATAACAGTCAGAGGAGTGATCTTTGAGTTCCCTCCAAATCATAGGGATTGTGAATGGCATGTGGTGTGTGCCATTCTTCCATGCAGTGAGAAGTCTAGAACACGATAAACAACAGATATATGGGGTCCAGGTCCTTGTTTGGTCCCCCACTTTACATTCAAAATAAAGTTCATAACACTTTTTCATTAATGGAGTAAGGTTTCGCCTTTGGGACTTGAGTGTGACTTCGCCACATATATAGCAAAAATTATTAGAATGATTTAAACAAACTCTAGGCATTTTGTAACCAATGTCTAATTTAAATTAATTAGTAAAAATGTAATACGCGATAATTCAGATACACAAAGCACTCACGATGACGTGTTCACTCGTTCACGGCTATTGTACAACTGGCATCGTTCGGATGAATGCGTACTACAACACATCATCTGTGTGCATGACTGTACATGTCTATACATGTCTAAACCTGCACCTGAGTGATTATTTGGTCCCATCACATTGATAATGTTCTAAGAGTTGTCAATTTACAATGGATAGATGGACGAAAAAACGTTTATTTAAAAAAATTGAATACGAAACATAAAAAAAAACTTTAGGTGATGGAGAAATTCCGAATATTGATATTCGCTATGAGAATACGATAAATTAAAATCAAAAAATTATAATTTTCACATTACAGAGAAGTGTATAATTTTCTAGATCGAGTAACACAAAGAGGAGTTTTAGTCCAACAAGTTGAATTCTGTCATATTTCAATTATTTTTCTTTCAAACTACGTAACAGAGAAGTCATATGTACTTGTTCCATAAATGTTATTATTAAGTGAGGTTCATGAATACTATATTAGACGGGCTTGTTAATTTTGACATTGAACCTCCCAGGCCCACTTCGTTGTGCTAGTGTTAAAATGGTTTAAACGTCGCGTGAAACTGTAGCTCTTGTGGCCGAGTGGATGAAGGATTGGAAGTAAAGTTGCGGTTATGTGAATGTCGTAGGTTCTACTCCAGCTGGGCGTGTTTGTGTTTTCTATCATCTCGGCATTTGAAGCCGAAGCCCCGCCCCTTCAAAAATTTACCAATCAGCGCCAAGACACAATTATTACGTCATGTATCACGTTCCCGCATGAAAACCGTTGTTAGGGTGGTCATTGCCAACCCTCCATATGATAGTACTTCTCTTTACTGCACTGTGGTGCATGCTGCGTGGCCAAACGATCTCAGCGGCAATGAACAGTACAACGAATCTTTACAATCAAATTAAGGTAAGCCAGCTCTTTTTTATTGTACTCTTCTAAGTTATGTAATTCTTTGGTGAGTAAGTAACTCTGTATATATTCATTCTTTTATTCTATAAATGCAGGTTTTTATATCATATTAATTGACGTCTATTTTCTAAGGATCACGGGAACAATTCATGGCGAATATTTTAATGTAAATCAATTGATCAATGCTGTAGAACAAATAATAATTAAAAATTATAAAATTATTTACCGTCATTTCATGAGTTAGGGTCTGTGTCACTTGTTTTAAAATTTAAGTTCCCATAATTTAAGTTTGTGCAAATTCGCCGATGACACGAAATTCTGTCACAGAGCATTCACCGAAAGGGACAGAGCAACTATTCAATCAGACCTCAACCGTCTTCTACAATGGACTGAAACCTGGCAAATGAGCTTCAACATTGAAAAATGTTCAGTAATGCACGTTGGTGCAAATAACCGGCATTTCCAACACACGATGTATAACATACCTATTGAAACAGTCCAGCAACAAAGAGATCTAGGTTTTATTGTCACTGAAAATCTCAAACATGACAAACAAGTGGAAAAAAGCGTCAAAAATGCGAGCAGGATTCTTGGTTTTATTGCACGAAACTTTGAATACAAGTCAAAGAACATAATATTACCGCTCTATAAAGCAATAGTCCGGCCTCATTTAGAATATGCAGTGCAACTCTGGTCTCCTACCTTACGAAAAGATATTAATAAAATGGAAAAAATACAACGGAAAGCAACGAAGATGATTCCAGAACTCTGCAATCTCAGCTACGAAAGACGTCTTCAACGCCTTGAACTTATATCCCTAGAACAAAGAAGACTGCGAGGACAACGTATTGAGACCTTTAAGTATCTCAATGGCCTCGACAATGTTACCCTGGAAGGGCTCTTCGAAAGAGACGGTAACGTAAGAACCAGAAATAACGGTCAAAAACTATTACTGAGAAACTTCAAGACATCTCAAGCTATGAACTTTTTTCCCGTTAAAATTGCCGCAACTTGGAACCAGCTGCCAGAAAACATAGTTTCTGCTGGCACTGTGAACACATTCAAAAATCGTCTCGATAAATTTTGGATTACGAACCCCCCCAGTACTACATCCTACTAACTATGTCCCAAACTCCTTAAGGTTAATGTATGATTGAGATAAATGCTCGTGACATAAACGCCTGTGCGTGAGTGATATGTGTGCACACGACTAAATTGACTTACGTGGTTAAGGTGTACGTGCATGACTGATGGATTTACTTTAGACGGCATGGGACTTCGGTATTGAACCAAGAATGGGCCAAACGGCTCGTTCCTATTGCCTTATTCTATTCTATTCTATTCTATTCTAATTAAGTTTCCTTTGTTTTTTTTCTGCGTGACTGATCTTTCACTCGCAATCTATTGTGTGGTATAAATTTTATCCCTTTAAGCTGAATTTGATGTTTGTTCTATCATAAAATATCATTCATGTTGTACGCGTGGAATTCTCAAAATCCCGAGCATCATTGTTATCAATATTGACAGTGAAAGCATTTTGCAAGATCAAAAGTAGCTCTACTGGATGATTCAAATTGAAAGAACTATACTACCTATTATTATTTTACATTGATAAAGTTTAATGGTCAGTCGGTAGCTCGGGGTTAATACTCTCTCGAAAACGAGCCTTTGTTGCTTCAACTCCTGGAGGCGGCGATAATTTCTGGCGCACACAAATAAAGAAAATTACAGCATTTATCTGATTTGAATAACTAAGCAGAGCTACATCACTGGGATCCATGATCTATAGTGCCATTTCTTGATATGCACGATTGCATGGCTGTTTTTCTCTGATAAACACACAAACAAAATGAAAACGTATATTTCCAATAAAGTTGGTACATAAGAAATGCAACGGCATTGGTTTTTAAAGATGCCTTATCATAAAATCCTTATGTTGTAGATATTCTATGCATAGTAAATGATAGAACAGCGGTACTTTTGGGTGTACGTAAACATTCACATGACGCAGTGAACGCTAAATATACATGGTGAAACAAATGAAACTTCAATTTTTCAAAAATATGAAAGAACAGTATAGAGCATTTTAGTGGTGTTGGTATAGGAACATATTGCCCTCTTCTAGCCGAGTTAGCTGCTCCTACCTCATAGTTTAATTATTATTACAGATAACAGAAAACAGAAAACTTCATTGCGTTTTAGTAAAATTGGATCCTACTAATCAGAGAAAAACTAAGGAATGAGAACGACCAGCTAGAACATGACACAGATGATCAACAATTTTTATTTCGATATAATTCGAGCTGTTCTAGACACGGTTTACACGGTTCTGACGTTTCACATTAACTTATTGTAACCAACCATTTACGAACAATGGAATTTTTGATGATATCATGAAGTAAAACCTAACATAAAATGAAGGCGGAAATTTCTTGATTATATGCTTGAAAGGGTATGAAATATTTGAAAGAACGTCAATTTATTAATTATAATCATACCAAAAATATGATTATATCAGATATCATATAATATCAAACACAATATTATATATAACGCAGTTGTGTCATAGAATAGAATAGAATAGAATAGAATGAGGCTATAGGAACGAACCTTCTGGCCCATTCTTGGGTCGGATAATTACGTCGATAATTATTCGGTTGTTTTACCCAAGTCCCATGCCGTATTTCTAGCCGCGTCAACCATGTCGGCAGCGGGATTCGAACCCAGGTCTTTCCGCTCGCAAGCAGATTCGCTCACCAGTCGACCAAGCTGGTGATTGTTATAATATAATATCAAATAAACATGACTATATCAAATATCATATAATATCAAATATAATAATATCGAAACACATATTTCAGAAAAAGTTCATACATGACAAGGGAATAAAACACATCATGAATTGAAAGGTGTGAAAGATCGGTTGTCAGAGAGGATCTACTGTGGTAGAAAGTTATAAATATTCATATCATCCAAGGACTACTATAACCAGGACGTGCATCGCCATGTAGCTGACTACGGTAGCGGAGGCCAGTTCACTGAGCTCAGTTAACCCCCATCTGTCACAGTGCGAACATTGTCGTAGTCTGTCACTCGGTTTGAATCGGACATTGTCGTTTGTTTCGAGGCACATTGCTGCATTTCTAAGTGGATACTGTTTGTTTATAAGTTTATTACTAATTATATGTATTAAAAATGGTGAACAAGTGTGGGGTTGTGTGAACAAGTGAAATCCCTCCCAATATCTTCAATGTGCCTGCTTCATGTCCGCCATCTCCAAAACCTGTACCTCAAACGGCGAAAGTAAAAGACCAACAACTGAGGTATTTCCTTCAAAAGGATAAGATTACTTCATTTGATGCTTTCAAACCTGAACGTAACCTGCAGAACCAGTACAAGAACTTGATTATTTCAAGATCGAAGGAAAGGCTTGTGTGTTTGTTCATGACCGACAACTTCAGTGAGTGCAGCCTGTCTGTGATTGTCGAAAACAAGCCCACTTTGTGTTCCCCACCAACGATCAGTGCGTTCAAGAACGGCATTAATGTACCACTGTTTAAGATACTCCATCCCAATAATGGTTTGAGATCGTATACGCAGTCCGACGAAACTGTACGCTTGGCAATGAACTATGTATGACATCCCGTTTGACAAAACGATCCAAAATGTTGTTACCCTTCAAGCTCACACGTCAGCCTATGTCGACACCGAGAAGGAGAAGAAATTGGTATTTTTGACACGTCAGTTGGAACTTTTATTATAGAAGCAGCTTTTCATGAATGATTATTGTTTTGCTCTTCAATCATACCCAAAGTGTAATTATGAATAGTTCAGAGACTTTTTGGTGTTGTCATGCAAACGCAAGCTGCAGTACATCACTTCATCTATTGACAAGGACCAGGTGCTGAAGGAAACATTTTACAAAGTCCAGACACTGCAACAGAAGAATGTGTTTCTCTTGGTAGATGAAGTACAGATTCACACAACTGTTTCATTTTCTGGTGGTTGCTGAATGGCATGGCCGAGAACAACCGAAACTGCAAGGCCACTTCCATTCTAATCACTAGGTAATTACAGTGCCACAGCCAAGCTGTGGTTTCTTCTTTTTGACACAGTATATCTGCTAAACAACTGGAGCTACAGCTGCTAAACAACTGCATCCGCAACAACTGGATCAGTGAGAAGGGCCAGAAGATCAGTCTTGACAATGAAACACGGCATCATTTGCAGACGTCAAGGAACTGTACGAGTCAAAGAAAGGCAGTATTTTGACGACTACTACACTCACTCAATTTGCTGTCAACCCCTCAAATTTGCTGTCAACCGCTCAGAGAAAGACTAGCAGAAGAATGCAGTCCTTCAGACCTCTGTCAAGAAGGCCCAGTTGGCTGACTAATCGCTGCAGTTAGATAGGTTGTTGCGTCTATGTCTGTTTGTTTATATGCGTGAATGTTTGTATGTTTGGTTGTTTGCATTGGAAAAGGTTTAACTATCATCAATTTGTAAAGTCTAAAATTGCAGCAAATCAGCTTTCTATAAAGCGGCTACTAAGCTCATACAATAATACATGTTAAGTCCGGTTAAAATTGGCATTTCAAAGCATTACAGAGCCTTAAACCATTTAAAATTCACTGTAAAACCTTATTATCCCTTCTATTGCTTGAAAGAAGTAATTTTTAATCGATGTGTCCGATAGAAAATGTTATGTTATTAAGAATGCAATGGCCTCCGCTACCGTAGTCAGCTACATGGCGGTGCACGTCCTGGTTATAGCAGTCCTTGATATCATCCAAATTTTTCGAAAACATGTCCTAAAAGTAGGCACAAGAGCTTCAAGATAACATCAAAAATGAAAGTAAAATAAATACCGAAGAGATTAGCTGACAGTCTTGTAAATTTTGACGTGGTAGGTATTCTACGCATTTTAGGTGATAAGCGACATATTTTCTTTAGACATAGCTTAGAATTAACATCATTGCGTTAAACAAAATTTAATCTTTAGCATCCGAGAAAGACTGAAAAAGAAAAATGGTGGGAGAGAAAAGTTAAAACATGATATTGAAATGGTTATTAAATTGAAATTGTGATTTCTAATTACTGGTTGACTGCTTAGTATAACTTGCTGATGATCTATTTAATATAATCATTATTATAGTTCACTTTATATGTCATTCCATTTAATAAATTGAGACTTTACATATCAGAGAACGACTAAAAAATATAATAAAATAAAAAGAATGAAAGCTAAAATATGTCTCAAATTATCAAGATTTAGATGCTGATATAGATGAGAAGAACTGTAGTAGACTAAAGTTCTGAGGTTTCACATTCACTTATTGTAACAAAGCAATTATTAACATTGACGTATAACCTTTATGATTAAACCAAAGAAAAGTAAAATCAAACCATATAAGAAATAAATAAAAAACTGGAAGCTTTAGAAGAAGAATAAACTGAAGAGCAAGCACAAATTCGAATAGAATTCTATTTATTTTTAGGCAAAATACAATTTATTTCTTATCAAAAAAAGTATTTTCTATGAAAACAGCATTATGAACATTGAAACATATACCAGATAAAGAAACACCTATTGATAAACCTGAAATTTGAAAGTACAAATGTAAAAACACACCGGTTTTCGATAAATTTAAATTCGTCGACTTGACTCTCGAGCTGCGGAATTATAACACGTGTTTGACATTTAGGTTTATTTCGTTTGAATGTTGTTACCTCTCCTTCAGTTAACACTCAAATTGTGTTACACAAACACATGTTAGACACATATGTAATTTGTTTCGTTATCAAGTTCATTTTGTATAATCATGCATATGTACTAAATTTTCTGTATTTGTTTGCTACTTTGATATTCGAAAATGATGCATCCCGTTTTTTTTAAATGCCCAATTGACTGGTTTTTCTTTATATGCTTGGGCAGTTTATTCCACTACAATGCACCTGAAATTGAAAGAGCCCTATGTCCAGCAACGGACAAGCGGAAACTGATGTTAACATGGTGTCGTCGATTAGGTTATCCACCCTTGGTGGTGGGTGGATGGAAATTAGCAACTTTGGCAGAACTTTGAAGGCGATATAGCGAGAAGAATACATATTTGACCTTGTGAATGAGTAGATTTTAGTCTATCGGGGTCCAGTTAAGCTTTTTTATGAGAAATGTTGATTGATCATTTTTTCTGGTTTCTTTTGCGTAATACTTTAGCAGCAAAATTCATACATTTCTGTAGCTCTTTTTGAAACCTTTAGGTATATCTCCCCAGACCAAGTCACAGTAGTCGAAGCGCGATAGCACTAAAGATTGGATGGCTAATAATCTAGTTTTCTCGTCAAGGATGTTCTTCACGCGGTGAAGAAACATTAATGTACCGTTAATTTTTTGTATGTTTTCTCAACACGGAATGTGAAGGACATGTTTTGCTCGAACCAGACGCCCAATTTTTTCACTTGTCCTACTGGTTCAATAATATCATTTTCAAACGTTGAAATTAAATTCGGGAGCTTTTTTATTGTCTTTGATCCAAAATTGATGCACTGTGTTTTGCTTGCGTTAGCTTGAGACCATTTTGATCGTACCATGATTTGAAATGTTTGAAAAGTCTTTCAGCATATGTTTTTGTGTGAGGTAGTTTGGCTTCTGTGCTTGTCATTGCAATTTGTACTTCATCTGCATACATAGACATTCTTGTGCTTGAGAACATGGATGGGAAATCATTGATGAAAATAGAGAATAGAAGAGGGCTGAGAATAGAACCTTGAGAAATGCCGAAATCGTTTTGTATGGGGGATGAAATCATGTTTTCTAGTAGGACTGCGTGAGAGCAGTTTGATAGGTAGCTCTGAAACCATTGTGTGTCGATTCCTAAATTAGAGATTTACTGCAGAAGTCGTGTATGTTCAAAACTGTCGAAGCCATTGGAGAGGTCAAACAGAAGCAAGAGAGTGACGTTCCCTATGTCTAGATCACTGTATATTTTCTTGGTGATGTTAAGCAGCGCGTCTTGAGTGATGGTACGTTTTCTGTAACCATACTGGTTTTGATAAACTAAGTTAGATTTATTCAAATGTGTTGAGAGTTGATTTGATGTTACCTTTTCTAGTATTTTGGATAAGACTGGTAAAAGACTAATTGGCCTGTAAATAGATGCAGTATATATGTCACCAGCTTTATGGAACGATTTGATTATGGAATGTTTCCACTGATGCGGTAATTTGTTTGTAGCAATAGAAGCATTGATTATCAAACGAAGCAATGGTGCCGTAATATTAAAGCTCTTTGATACGTTGAAGGCTTATTTTGTCCTGTCCAAATTCCTTTGTATTTTTGTACGGGTATACAATTTTACATATTTCCTGTAGACTAACTGGATTTGGTCTTCATGTGCTAGGTATATTTTGCAATTGAGCAGGACTTAAGCCAACATCAACAGGTTTAGGTGGAGTAGATTTGGATACTTCGTTGAAGACTTTTGCACCGACTTCAGAGAAAAAAGTGTTTAAATTATTGGCTGTTTCCAATGGATTTTCGAATTTCTTCTCTTTTTCAATATCTTTGTACTGTGTTATTTCTTTGATAATTTCCCAGGTTCGTTTTGATTTTTCTTAGCTGTTTGTAGTTTCTTTCGAAAGTGCGTTCGTTTTATTTCAATGATTTTTTTCCAGAGGGTCATTTCATAATGTTCATAACGGTATCGTAGAGAGTTGTTTGATTTGTTACATTAAAATTCATGTAGGTAAGTTTTTTCACTTTGTTCAATTGTTTTATTTCATCTGTTATCCAGGCGATACACTTTAGTGTAGCTCTCTTTGTGGTGTATGGTGCACATTCGCTTAAGGCTCTTAAGAAATTCTCATTGAAAACATCATTGGTTATTTCCATGCTTTGAAATTCATTCCTCCCGTCCCATAGTGTTTCCTGGAAAACTTCTGGTGTGTATAGAGTCTTCATACGTTGGGTAATCAAGCGGGATTTTGGTTTCTCTTTTTTTACGTTGATTAAACATTCTACCGCAGTGGTTCCCAAACTAGGGGGTGCGCCCCCTAGGGGGGCGCGAGGAGGATACAAGGGGGGCGTGAAGTCATCTGCTCAAAATTATTTGTTTAATTAGAATAATAAAATCATTCAAAGAACAAATATCTGTCATTACATACATGCAAAGTATAATTATAGCAGTCACTCCAACCCGTTTTCTATTAAGCTAGTTCTCTTTATACGTTTTGGACAAGTCAATGATACCAACCACACTGACGCCACTGAGGGACTCGTCACAAACTCCCAATACTCCATCCCGTCAACCTGAGCACATACTCCTCTTGTCCACGGTAGGGATTTATTTCACTCTTCAATTCTGGATCACATACGTGTATGAGTGTCATTGTAACCTTGACGATTTGCAAGGGTAGAACAATGCATAATGGAATGTCTTGTGTTGATTGTGTGAAATACTCGTTGTGATCGAAAGTGTGATATATGAATAATACGCGGTGAGTTTTGTACGCTAGTTTGAATGTATGTGGTGAAGTGTGTGCGCTGATTCCAGTATGGGCGGTGAAAAGTGCGTGTGACAAATTAAGTGTACTGTATATGTTGCTGGGTTGATGGTTCAATCGCCATATCTATTCACTTAATAAAACACGTTAATAAAAATCTCAGCCAGCAGAAAAAAGCGAATCTATTATAAAAAAGTGGAAATGATAAAACAAAGTCAAAAAACACGATAACAGACTAAACCACTGCAAACACAAACTCAACTCTCGACACGTAAACAAAACTAAACTACCGTGCGCGCACTACTCTACATCACACCAAAAACGTACCATCATATCACAATTCAGTCATCGCCAAAATCGCTAATATAAGATCCAACAAACAAAGGTACATGAGCACAACTATGCCAAGGTCGACTGTATGCAAAACATCGCTCGTCAAATCAACACATTACATCACAGTATTACTGAGCATTTTCGTGCGTGTAGTTTTACTCCGTTTGCTTCTTCTCGTATTTTCCGCAGTTGTTCTCATTGTCATTATTGTTAAGATATAAGCCACATTGTGTGCTGAATATTTTTGGTATGTTACAGATTCATGATTTCCAGTTGTGTGATTTATGTTATATGAATGTGTGGTGTGGTGCATGCCAATACGGTATGTTATATAACTACTTAGTTCCACGGTGCAGTTTATAAGTTTGTTGCTATTTTCACTTTGTAGAAATGTCTGGGGCAAAGAAAAGAAAGTATTCAGATGAATATATCAAGTATGGCTTCACTGTTTTAGAGAGGAATGGATTTCATCTCCCTCGGTGTGTCATATGCCATACAGTCCTCAGCAATGATGCCTCAAGACCTGGTCTTCTGGAGCAACATTTGAGCACAAACCACAAAGCATTAAAAGAAAAGCCAAAGGAGTTCTTCACAACTAAACTGCATGAGCTGAATCGTATGAAGCTGGACTCAAGCAGTGTTTTTCATCAAGAAACGTGGAAACAGGTGGAAGCATCTTACGAGCTGTCACTACTTATTGCAGAAGCAAAGAAGCCTCACTCTGTGGGGGAGACTTTTGTAAAACCCTGCCTTTTGAGCGCTGCAAATACTGTGCTTGGGGAAGAGCGCCAAAGTAAGTTATCAAAGATTTCCTTATCAGATAACACAGTGAAGCGTCGCATTGATGAACTTTCAGAAGACATAAAAGAACAAGTTTTGGACAAAATAAAAGCATCTCGCTTCTTTGCAATACAGTGCGATGAAAGTACTGATGTTGCTCACCTCTACCTGCTGCTTGTATATTCTCGATTCGTGGATGAAGGAACTGTGAAAGAAGAAATTCTTTTCTCAGCGGTACTGGAGACAACAGCAAAGGCCATCGATGTTTTTTCAAAGGTTGATGAGTTTTTCCAAAAGCACGGTCTTTCATGGGAAAAATTAGTCGGTGTTTGTACTGATGGTGCCCCATCAATGATTGGATCTCGCTCTGGATTTGTGAAGCTGGTGAAAGAAAAAAATCCTACTGTAACTGGGACTCACTGTGTTATCCACAGACAATCATTAGCAAGCAAAACTCTGCCTGGTAATCTACGCAGTTCAATGAATTTAGCAATAAAAGTGGTGAAATTTGTAAAGAATAGCTCTTTGAATTCTAGGCTTTTCACAGCTCTTTGCTCAGATTTGGGGACTGATTACAAGACTCTCCTGTTTCACACCGAAGTCCGCTGGCTTTCCAAGGGAAACATGCTGAGTCGTCTGTACAAGCTCAAAAATGAAGTGGAAATTTTCTTGCAGAAGCAGAAACAAGACAAACTGTATGAAGTATTCAGAGAGGAAGACTTTCAGCACTCACTAGCCTACCTTGTGGACTTTTTTGAGTCTATTAACAACCTCAATTTGAAGTTACAAGGAAGAAACACAAACATCATTGCACACTCTGATGTGATCAGAGCTTTCACCGATAAAATTCATCTTTGGAAACGAAAAGTAGCAGATGGGAACTTTTCATCGTTCTCAAATCTGAATGAGCTCTTATCTGAGAAGAGAAACATTGAGCAGTATGACGTGAAAAAAGAGGTTTTATCACATCTGCATTCCCTTGCTGAGGAATTTATGTACTATTTTCCAGATGTCTCAATGGAGAATTCTCTTTGGACATTGGTGCAGAATCCATTTAACACTGATTGTTACTGGAATCACTGCAAGAGGAAGCCATCGATTTGAAATGTGACTCGAGCGCGAAAAGGGACTTTAAAACAATGAAGTTAGAAGAGTTTTGGGTGAAATATCTCCGCAATGTACCCAAAAGTAGGTGAAGAAACACTTCGTGTGATTCTTCCCTTTTCTTCTACTTATCTTTGTGAAGCAGGATTTTCAACACTTGTTGTTCTGAAAACAAAACAGCGCAACCGACTTGATGTAGAAAATGACTTGCGTTGTGCGCTGTCATCCTTCAATCCTAGAATTTCTGATCTTGTGAGGAAGAAGCAGCAGCATATATCTCACTAAATTAGTTCATAAATTTGGTTTTAGTCTCATGAGTCATTCCAAATATTATATGCCATGTTTTCAAATTATTTTTTCTTAAAATTGCAACTCAATTTTGCCAATTTGCTAATGTTCAAACCTTTTTTTCGCTCACTTTGAACCTAATGTTTCCTCTTTAGTTACTGGAATGTAGTATTATTTGTTTGAGTGGCTTTCATTATTAAAATGTAATGCAAACAAATATGTTTTCCTGAACAATGCTAAAAAATAAATGTAAGAATAATTTCATATGAAAAAAAGAGGCACTGGGGGCGTGCGGGTCTACTGGAAGCAAAAAGGGGGCGTCAGGTAAGATAGTTTGGGAACCACTGTTCTACCGCGTGATGGTCGGATACTGAAGGTGATATTTCAGTGCTGATTATTGCTTTAGGATTATTAGTGATTGCCAGATCTAGGAGAGCTCTGGAAGTTTTTGTAATGCGAGTATGCTCTTGAACCATTTGTGATAGATTCATACTGTTTAGCATTTTGGTAATCTGATTATTTTTATTATTCAGGTCTACATTGAAATTGCCGAAAGCATAGATGAATTTTTCTAGTTTTTGAAATCGTTCTAAGCGTTTTCTGAATAAACTCTAACGACAATTGTAGAACTGCAGATGGGTGTCTGTAGAGGGTGCCAATAATAAAAGATTTGTGCTTCTTCACCTGCACGTTAAGTCATACCATTTCTATACCCTCATACATTTCTTTTTTCAAAATTTATAATGTTGTATGAACCTGTTTAATGCAAATGTGACATCCGCTACCTCTATTATTTTTTTGCCATCGTATCGATAAAGTGAGTAGGCTGGGATATAAAAATGTGAGCTTTGAATTCTTCGATCACATCATGTCTCAGATATGCATAAAATGTCAATGTCTTCAGTTATTATCATTACTTTTATGTCATTCAATTTGTCATTGAGGGTGCGTGTGTTTATATGTTTAATTTTTATGTGATTCATTTTAGGGTATTCACTCGAGGTAGTGTGTTCGCTACATCGTACAGAGCATTTTGCTTTAAATGTAAGGGCTCGTTGGGGTACTGTTTGGTGCTCGTTGTGCCAGCAAAAGGGGTTGATGAGTTTACTTTGGCATTATTGTCTTGTCATCTGGACGAGAAGGTTTTATTATTATTGGTTGTCTTTTTTCCTTAATGAGAGCACTATAGTGGTAGTTTTCCAGACGCACTAATAATGGAAATGTTTTCATTTGCCGTGTTATTGTGGCCTGGACTATTGTTTTCCATATGCCGCCTTCTCTTTCACTGTAGATATGAATTGGTTTTCGTAGCGCATTGGAAGTAATTTGAGGGATGAGGTCCCCAGCTGCAGCATCGAATTATTTTATCATTTAGGTATTTGTGTACCAGAAGATCAAGTTTACTACTGTCCTCGTCGATGAAATTTGTGTACTGGTTTTTGTTTGTTCTGCTTTTTTCCGATGGTTTTCATTGAACATTTATAGGCTTGGATTGTGTTGTGTGTTTCGTCAAGCTGAAAGGCTACTGCATGGAGGAAACAGTATCCGTGAGCCAGACTGTGACACAATGTTACTTTCAATGATTTTGTTACATCATCCATGAAACTTCCACATGAGCATATATGGGATTGAATGTTGTTTATGTGATGTGATTCAGAATTTTACCCTGAAGTGGTTTAATCTGGTTTGGAGTTTTCCTACCGTTATGGTTTTTATGCTCGTCTTTGCATACATATTCAGGGTACTGATTCTTTATTATTGTCCTAAGGCTTAATTTTTCAGGAGGTGGCGACTTTTGACTAATTTTGTCTGTCTTTTCATGTTTATTCGGATGTGTATGATTTATTCATGAAAGGGGCATTACGTAGTCTGTGCTCGCATCGTTAGAAAGTAAGGTAAATTAATTATTTGCTTCTATGTTGTAGTTGTTAGCAAATGAGTCTGTGGATATTTGATTTAGGTGTTGAAAGTGCTGATTCAGTGGATCGTTGTCATTTCCTTTTGAGTGCATCTTCATTTTGGGAAGGTTCAGTGCGCGTAAGGCATTTACGTACTTATGCTTAGTTACTGTTTTTGAACATGTGTCGTTTATTTGGGTTGTATTCATTAGTACAAGTTCATCGGCCGACTGTTCAAGAATAGTGGTTTTGTTTGGAAGTTTTCCGGAAAATGAGTAGTACGGTATGTTGATTCGCAGCGTTGATTTCATAGTAATTTGTGGAAGAAATTGTTGAGTTTCCTTTCGAATACGAGGATAAGTTTGGTGGTTTATGCCTGTGAGTGAGTTAAAGCACATGTCCGGAGTAGAATCAATATTAAAATCAATTCTTTGCAGAGCGTGAGCGCTTTACTCATTTATTGATCACTGCAGAAATTGAGAATATAAGTACGGGCAGTGGAGTGTTTTGTCGCAATAACTTTTTTGATTTGAGTCAGGCCAGATTGTGAAAGGTGCAGGTCCCGGGAAGATTAAATTTGGGCTCACGAATTATGGTGTGCAGAAGGTCATGAAATTGACCAAATGAGATGGTTTGAATTCGGCATATGGTGTCAATGTCACTTCTTTTAACTGTTGAGAGAATATTGTCTCTTACAAGGAAAGTGTTAAGAAGTTTCTCATAATTTGGATTGGAAGAAATAGTGGAGGGAGTTATAGGTATGAGGTCGTATGAGCTGATATGGAGATTTAGTTGAATAGCTGTTCAATTATGAACTGAATGTTGGATAGAGCAGTGGAAACTGATATTGAATGAACGGGTACACGTTTTGCTAGGATTTTTTGCAGTTGTGTTGCCACAAAGGCCAGGTCGCTGTATAATTGGTGGATAACTTGTGAGCTCTTTATATGCAAAGGATGCAGAGATCCATCAAAACTAACGCTCTTAATAACATTGCCTTGCACTGACATTTGAGTGGTGACACGGGTGGAAGTCACTTGCGTAAGATCACATGAACTTATGTACGAATTTAGTTCAAATAAATGCTTAATTATTATTTGAATATTGCACAGAGCAGTAGCAATTGAGGTTGAATGAAGGGGGAAAATGTTGTTGGACAATTTTTACTAATTGAACTGCTGTTAGATCCAGATTGATATTTACTTCATGAATGACATGTGAAATTTTTATTTCTAAAGAATGCAGTGATCCATCAAAAGCAATTTTTTTAAATACATCTGAGTGTACTGCAATTTGAGAAAGACAATTCATAAGCGTATCAGAATTGGTAATATCATACGGAGTGTTATTTGCATGACAGCGGCTTTGCTGAAACAAAGTCTTAACATTCAGCAAGGACTACTATAAACAGGACGTGCACCGCCATGTAGCTGACTACGGTAGCGGAGGCCAGTTCACTGAGCTCAGTTAGCCCCCATCTGTCACAGTGTGAACATTGTGTAGTCTGTCGCTCGGTTTGAATCAGACATTGTTGTTTGTTTCGAGGTACATTGCTGCCTTTCTAAGTGGATCCTGTTTGTTTACAAAGTTTATTGCTAATTATATGTATTAAAAATGCCGAACAAGTGTGGGGTTGCGAACTGTTGGGGTAATTACAATAAGGAGTACAGGCCCTGCGTGTTTTGCGACCTAAAATCCCTCTCAGTATCTTCAATGTGTCTGCTTCATGTCTACCATCTCCAAAACCTGCACCTCGCCCAACGAAAGTTGAAGACCAAGAACTTAGGTATTTTCTTCAGATGGATAAGATTACATCATTTGATGCTTTCAAACCTGAACGTAACCTGCAGAAGCAGTATAAGAACTTGATTATTTCAAGATCGAAAGAAAGGCTTGTGCGTTTGTTCATGACCGACAACTTCAGTGAATGCAGTCTGTCTGTGACGGTCGACAACAAGCTAACTTTGTGTTCCCCACTAACGCTCAGTGCGTTCAAGAACGGCATTAGTACCACTGTTTAATACACTTCATCCCAACAATGAATTGAGATCGTAAACTCAGTTCGACGAAACTGTGCGCTTGGCAATGCACTATGACATCTTGTTTGACAAAACGATCCAAAATGTTGTGACTCTTCTTCAAGCTCACACATCAGCCTATGTCGACACCGAGGATAAAAAGTTGGTATTTTTGACACGTCAGTTGGAACTTTTATTACAGAAACAGTTTTCCATGAATGATTATTGTTTTGCTCTTCAATCATACCCAAAGTGTAATTATGAATAGCTCAGAAACTTTTTGGTGCTGCCATGCAAACGCAAGCTGCAGTACATCACTTCATCTATTGACAAGGACCAAGTGCTGAGGGAAACATTTTACAAAGTCCAGACACTGCAACAGAAGAATGTGTTTCTCTTGGTAGATGAAGTACAGATTCGCACAACTGTTTCAATGTCTGGTAGGCTGCTGAGTGGCATGGCCAAGAACTACCGAGACTGCAAGGCCACTTCTATTCTAATCACTAGGTGATTCCAGTGCCACAGCCAAGCATCCTCTTGACAACGAGCGTGTCTGGTTTCTCCTTTTTGACAGAGTAGGTACATCTGCTAAACAACTGGAGCTAAACAACCGGAGCTACATATGCTAAACAACTGCATCCACAACAACTGGATCAGTGAGAAGGGCCAGAAGATCAGTCTTGACAATGAAACACGGCATCATTTGCAGACGTCAAGGAACTGTACGTGCCAAAGAAAGGCAGTATTCTGACTTCTACTACACTCACTCAATTTTCAGTCAACCCCTCAAATTTGCTGTCAACCCCTCAGAGAAAGACCAGCAGAAGAATGCAGTCCTTCTTCAGACCTCTGTCAAGATGGCCCGGTTGGCTGACTAATCGCTGCAGTTTGGTAGGTTTATGCTTCTATGTCTGTTTGTTTATATACGTGAATGTTTGTATGTTTGGTTGTTTGCATTGGAAAAGGTTTTACTATAATCAATTTGTAAAGTCTAAAACTGCAGCAACTCGGCTTTCTATAAAGTGGCAACTAAGCTCATACAATAATACATGTTAAGTCCGGTTAAATTGGTATTTCAAAGCATTACAGTGCTTTTAACTATTTAAAATTTACTTTAAAACCTTATTATCCCTTCTATTGCTTGAAAGAAGTAATTTTTGATCATTGTGTCCGATAGAAAATGTTATGTTACTAACAATGCAATGGCCTCCGCTAGCGAAGTCAGCTATATGGCTGTGCACGTCCTGTTTATAGTAGTCCTTGCATTCATCTTATAATACAATACGTTATTATAGTAAGATGCAATTGGGTTCCTCACATTAGCGTGCACTATTACTGAAGATGTTAATGGTTTGGGCGGGGTCTGTTATGTTCCATAAGTACATATTATGTTTATGTTCGCTACCGAAAAACTGCGTTTTTGACCGAGATTTGCTTCAGATATAATTTTTTAAGGCTGTTTACGTTTTGAAAGTTGTTTGTTTGCAGATGAAGCTGGTGCTTTTGCTGCTGTTTTTGAGCATGTGTTAAAATCTTAAAACGGTGGTGGTGCAGGGGCCATCATTTGTGATTTGCCTTTACGTGTTGCTGTAGTACTGCGGTCGCTGCAAACGTTCTTATTAGTAGGAGATGCCTCGGGAGACACTGCAGATGTAGACTCGACCGCCTTCTTAGCTGCTACGCGAGTCATATACGAATGCATAGTGTTTTTGTGTTGATTCAATGTTAGGTCACGTTCAAACTTAGAAGGAAAAATTAACGGACTTTTTACCCAACATAGGATAGCATTTAAGGATTAATTGTGACTTCAGTAACATCGTCCATTGAACCCAGCATAAACACTAAGATTGCAGAGAAAGAGAGAGAGGGAGAAAAAACGAGAGAGAGAAAGAGCGAGAGAGAGAAGTAGCTTCTCTCTGTATCTGCTTCTTACAACCTAAGTCTTGAAGCCACCACCAATATCACAAATGCGCTCAAAAATCATAAAGTCTCAACGATTAACCATACTACAATAGGGACATGTTCAGCTATCTGGAACAAGTATGGTCATCCAAAGTCTGCCGAGATAATAAAAGGAATCCTCAGTAGTAATCTGCAGCTGTCATACACAACGTAATGGAATTCACTCCATGACGCCTTAACTCTGGTAGTGAAACAGAAAAATAAGCTCAATGAACTTTTTACCGCAGTAGAGTTCCCAAACCTGAAAAGTTCAGAAATAAACTTCATTGATGAATATATTTGTGTTTTGGCACCAATTGCTTTGCAATAAATCAACCTGCAAGAAGAAGAGACCATTTTCTACGAACACTTCCAGCCTACTCTTCTTACTGTGCAAAATGGACTCACATTAACTGAAGTCAAAGCAGTTAAAACATTGTGTCATCTTACAAGCAGTTTTTAGGGCTTTCAAAGAGGTTTCATAAATACCCTCAGTTAGTTGATGAACACCACGTTCATGATGCTATGTTGGCTGCGACCCCTTATCCTTACTTCAAGTAACGTACTTCAAGTTCACGATGGGTGGATACCAACAGAGCGTGGGACCGCGAGAGCAAAATGACTTCACGGAAAAATGACCTCACAATTTCTGCTTTGATACTTCAGTTTGCAAGTTCTGCCGATGCTGCAGAGGAGCCCAACTGAACGTCGTCCGAAGATGAGTACTTTGGATTTGAAAATAAATGCTCACTCAGCGAATCCTCAGTAGACGTGCAGGGTATAACGTATCTCAACGACAGTGACAAGGACATTGAAAACTTGGAACGGCATCCTCTTATTCTGAAAATGTTTCTTCGTTTTAACACAACTCTGCCGTCTTTTAACCCAGATGAGAGTATATTCTCTCCTGCTGGTTTAACGTTACCCTCCCAAAAAAACTCAACAACGAAACTGTTCAACAGCTGATATTATTACCCTCTAATAAAAACTTTGGTGTTCGGTTCAAGTTGTGAGCTTTGTGCTTCGGACTTGGGCTCGTCGGGCTTGGTCTTTGGGCTTGGGCTGGAGCTTTTGCTTGCTTGCTTGCTTGTTTGGTCCGTCTTTCTGTCACCCTTTTAAGGATTTAGATAGGAGGAAATTTGGTAGGATATACATGTACTGTAAGCATTGTATTGTGAATATCGAATACACACCCTTCCTTCAATGTGAAAACTCCTTTGCAGAGCTCACGTCTACTGGCAAATCAAACAAAAAAATCAGTAAATAACACGTAAAATTTTTCACGTGTGGTTTTACTAGTATAATATAATATCAAGAGCACATAACGCACTTTAGGAGCATGAAAGCTCCGACTAATATGATGTAACTCCAGCTGAAAATTAAATTCATATAATAATGAAATATGAAGGTCCCCTATTTTCAAGGATATGAATTGGAGAAATTATATTTTGTTTGATTTGGATAATATATTGAATGTTTAGTCTTTTAAACTTTTCAGTTACTAGTTTAAAGTTAATAGTATTGTGCCTCCGCAACCGTTGCAAAGGCGTTTCAGCAGGGGCAGAATAAAAGCTATAGATTACGAATCGACGACATTCGTGCTGGCGGTCAGGTTCAGAGCCTCCTCTACGAGAGAGACATGGAAGGAGAAAACGGATGAATTAGGTCCACGTGCATGCAAAAACGAAACCTACAACAGACTTGTGCAACCAACATTGGTTACGCTGATGTAGGTAGCTCAATCGAATTCCCATCAAGGAATGCTAAATTCCCGAGGCACAGTGACGAGGACAGACAGTATCAGTGTGGGTCCTTGGGTACAGTTCGGAAATCCTATCTATACCCCCAAAAAACTCCAAGTCCTAAAAATATGTGAAAAACAATCCTTTTGATCATACCTCTTAAGGGGCTTTTCATGCAATGCATCTCAAAGGAATGTATCTAAATTATGTCTGCACATATATACATATACTGTATTTTATAAAATTCTTTTGTGCATCGTCATACATCGGCTATTTATGAAAATAATGCAGGATAGTATAGGCAGGATGTTACGGAATCGTATTGGGGCTCGTTTTTTGAATTGAATGAATAATTGTAATTGAGATTAAAATGATACTTTTCACACTTTTTTTACTCGTTTTTTCATGAGATTCATAAACTGCAGGGGTCGAGGTAAATTTTTAGACAACAGTAACTTAGTCCTGCTGCTTGAAATTCCAGTCGTATTTCAAAAGCTGTGAAACTAGTTTCCCGCACGAAAGTACAGCGCCCATACACTTTGAAGTGGTGCCAAAATTATTACTCTAAATAAATTATATCTTGAGGTCTATTCAGAACACTCAATCTTAAAGTATCTTGATTCTTCATTACACAATTTAGTTTTAATAGGGAAGTATTTACTAAAGTATTTAAATACCCTTCATGTATTTAGTACAGTGAAACCTCCAGATACGAGTTTAATTCGTTCTAGCACTGAGCTCGTATAGCAAATTTCTCGTTTCTAGAAGAAACTTCCTCGTTAAATGCAAAAATTAAAAAAAACAATGAGAGCACAAGTGTACAAACGCGTAAATTCTCACGCTACGAGAGAACAAGGGACACTGATTCACAAGAGGTGAATCTGGGTCCAGGCAGAGTAGGAAACGCACGTCACGTATGCCCACAGCCTGGCTTGTAGCTCGTTACACGAACCAATGATCGTATTTGGAGCAGAATTTTTTGCTTATACCTGCCTCGTATCTTGAATTTCTCTTATACAGCGCTGTTGGTATCTCAATCTTCCAATGCATTTAGTATATAAAAATATTTGAACGATTTATTTAGTATTTAGCATTTAAATACATTTAATATTTTTAGTGCCCATCACTGAATACATATAATAATTGCACAATAAAAAAACAACAAACATTACTGAGCAGCTAAACTACAAGTTTTATCAAGTATATTGTGTTATGATACATACGTGTATGTCATGCATATGCATCTCATTATGTGTCATTATGTATCTCATGATGTGTATGAATGTGTTACACAGCAACACATGGTAGTGGAGCGAGCGCCGCAGTACCAGGGAAACTATACAAACAAGTTGAGCAGGCAACACGCCAGCAAAACATACTCTTCAACAATCGCTCGAAGTACGTTGTGCTGTAAAAGCGTGAGGAGCTCCAAGGTAAGAAGTAAAAGAAAAAAAGAATAAGTTGAGGGGCAGTATGCTCATATAAAACGATAGGGACTTGAGAGAAAGAAGACTTGAAGCTAGATTTTTACAAAAAAAGGGTGTGACCTGTTGTAACCATGTAGGGTAAAATTTGACGCTTAAACGATGGGTAGGATACCGGGTGGGCCAGAAAAAACTAAACACAACTTTAAATAAAAATCTTGATTGTTCGGCAACTTCTATCCTGCCTTGCTGCATATCATCTGAAAGCCCGTAAATTTGTCCTTGAAAATAAAGTTTTATTTTGGTGGTGTACTGTAAAATGGCTTCCCAGTGAGATGAACCAGTGGAGGTGTCTGCACTTCTTCATGCGGGAACCAAAGTGAGGAAGGTCGTAAATCTGTTCTGGGTTGATTTGTACAACCGTTCACGTGATCAGACGGGCTGGCAATGGTGGAAAGAGTGTTGTAGATCGAGACAGTTTATGAGATGCCATTCAAAGCAGTCCCATGACATCCATGCGCCAACACGCCAGGAGGCTCGGGGTTGGAGCAGCCACAGTTGGACAAGCAGTCGCAAAGCTGGAAGGCAAGTCCCTTGTCACTGTTGAGAGGCTGCTGCTCACACCAGCCATCCGCACCAAGCATTTTGAACGTTGTCTGAGGCTCATGAATGATCTCAAGTCTGCTCCACCTGATTGGGTGATCATCTTCTCAGGTGAGAAGACTTGGACAGTCGACCCGGTGAGAAATATTGAAGCCCGCACATTGAAGCCAAAGCCTGTCACGTTCGCCACCTAAACATCACCGCCCTTAAAGCATCCACTGACCGGGAGTGGATGACCATGAACACGGACCATAAACACGGACTAGACCTGCAAAATCTTCAGGCGCTATCTCGAGGCCATCATCCCTGCGGATGGCAATTATATTTAATAAAACCGAAGATTAGACCAGTATTTTTATTGCCTGAAAAATTTGCTCACTTTGGTCAAGGAGTTTATGAGGTTCAAGGCAGAATTTAGATTTAGGGTTTGGTCAGTTTTATTCGGCTCATTTGGTGTGTCAATCTGGTTCAAAGTAAATTAAATTAAATCACCATGCCAAAGAACGGCAGCAAGTTGTACACGTACACTAAAACGTGTGCGTTGAGGGAAATTTTAATCATGCAGTATTTCAGCACCTAGGTGGCTCATTTAGCAGGGAAGACGCCGCATCGTGAATGGAAGTAGCCAATCATTGATTTTGTGGGAGATGTGACTAAGTTTGATGGCACCGTAATGGGTAGAAATAGCGGGTATTGTTCAAGGAGTTATTTGCAAGGGTCAAATTGTCATATTCTCGTCATCAGTGACGAATCTCCAGTGTAATGGTAAGTGCTAAGGTTTATGTCATTTCAAGGTAAAATGGGGTCCGCAACCGGGTAATTTTTGTATTTCAATGTGAAGCTTCATTGAGTTTTGATTGTTCAGTATTGTACTTAACTATTCAGCAGTCAGGAATAGGAATAATCTATTTAGTAGAGCATAACTTTTTGTGATTATTCTGCCCGAATACGATATACCACTTTCATTATTCATTTCCGTAGCCATTAGAATATGATATGTTAATCTATTTGTGTGTGTTTATTAACATTTTTCACGTCTGCCATTAGAGAGATAGAAATCCTTTGACTATTTCATGTGGAGAAGTTTAGGGCCCTTCGAAGATGATTATGTCATCTTTCAGTTTTATTTGTTTAAGAATTTCATTTACAAGTATTGATTAGAAATAACGGAAGGGAAGCAGCATGCAGAAAAACCATACACTGAAACCAAGATTTACGTATTCTTTTTGAAAGAGAAAAAATTCATCATAAACCAATTAAATAACAAACAATATAGTAGGTAAACAGTATTTTAATATTGCCACATATGATTTGTATTTAAATAAGACAATCGAAGTTTAGAAAAGTATTTCAAAATTTTTCTTGGACTGTTTTACAAACGTTCATTCCGGAAATTTCTCCCATATAACGACCCTGGAACATTGAAAAAAAATTACAGACTCTCTAAAGTACCTTAGGTCCGTAAATTGTTGTGTTGAGATTCAGTCCTGATTTGGAAGCCACTTTATCGTCACTACAAAGTACCTAAACAACACGAATTGTCAAATAACCTGAAGGATTTTATAATTTCGATGTGTTACAAATAAGTTATCAAAGCCTTTATATTGATTGAATGTTTCTGTCAGCACAATAGATCATATTATAAAGAAACCAAAAGCGTTCGGGACTACCGAAAGTATACGAGTTCGCACAGCTCGCTATATATGTCAGAAGTGTCAGTTAAACGCTTTGAACTGATCAAAACGGTACTTTTGTCGCTAGGAAACAAGGTTAAAATAACCTTTGTGCTACTGAGACTACGGATAGATAAAAAACCATCAGTTATGAACTTCATCAGAAATTTTTTTACGATTTCCCCGGAATACACCATTGTTGAAAAAACTTATTTCAAAGGAAGATTACAGTTTGTCAAAGACCATTTATACAGTGACATTAATTTTTTGAAATAACTTTTATGATCAGATCTAGCTTTTTCGTCATATTGATTCGAAACAGAACTTTCTATACAAAGGAAACCATACCTACATTGAAGTACATATAGCGATGGAAATGTAGTGTTTTGAGTATTTTTCAATCAATGAATTACAAGAACTTAATACAGAACCTTTTGATGGTAGCAAGATCAGTGGGAAAATTTGAGCTTGGAAAGAACAGTGGCTCCAACAAAACCAATTGTGAAACGTATAAACCAGTGATTCCCAACCACTGTGCTACGGCACGCTGGTGTGCCGTGAAGGCTGCTCAGGTGTGCCGCAAAACAATCGCACGTGACACCCAGGAGCCTAAAGATTGGTAATATAATTAATATACTGGCAGCAAATAATCGATTTGGAATTTTAGCTGAAGAATTAGACTGTACCTCAAATTGCATATCGCACACAAAGAATCTCAAATTTCTGTACAATGTGTGTAAATGATAGACAATGGCTTCAATGTTAGCAAAAGGTGAACAGCAAATTTATATAGTATCACTAGTATTCATTACTTGTTCCAAATTGTGACTTAAGTCAATGAATTGTACTGATAGTTGAGCGAACCTTAGTGAAAGTGAACGAATAATTTGGAGTACCATCAGCCAATCAATTTGCGAAACTGTCACAGGACGCATCATACGAGTTTGTCTGTGAATGAAAATACTTCACATTTTTGTTTCTAATTACCTTTGAATTTTTATTAATTGAGCGATGGTTTTTGCAAATAAATTTCTCTAAGTTTAATACTGCATCGTTGAAATTCTTTTTAGTTTCTTGGCTCAGTCGTGATATGGTAAACAAGTACGGTAGTTCACATATTTTTATTGTTGTCACTGCTATCTTTGGCTGCATCAAGCCCTTAACCATGTATAAGTTCCTCAAGCGAAAAACTGATTGCGATAAAAGGGATTCCCCAAAAACTGAACAAAACGTCCTTCTAATGAATCAGCTCCACTTAAGAAGGTGAAAGTTTACCGGATGTACAGTAATAATTATTTAAAACATGGATTTCACTGGACTGGTGACGCTCAGGTGCCTTCCCAACTGTGTGTTGTGTGCGGCCAGACTCCGTCTAGTGAAACAATGGTGCCCAGTAAGTTGAATCGGTACTTCACTACGAAATACCAAGTCTTGAAAATGAAAGTATTAACCATTTAGAAGGCAGGTAGCCCGCACGGGACACCTAATTCCTCGTATTTGAACACATATGGTACTATAGTTTCATGACGTTGATGATATTAGTTGGTTTCAACCAATGAGGAAACTCTTTGGCTATCGTTTTGGATTAGTCAGAGCTTGCTAGCCAGTGCGGTGGCTTCGCCAGAGCGTGGACGAGCAAGCAGTCTCTGTTCAGCCACCATTCTAGCCGAAAGTGCCTCAAGTTACTCTGACACACACGCCACCCACGCCTGCAATTATCGAGGTAGGTGTATAAAAATCTAATACCACATAGCCAGATAAATGTGTTACAATATGATATGTGTGTGAAGTGTATATTCTAAGAAGAAATTGGTAAAAAAATTATGTCGACCTAAGTGCAAGTTCTGCGCAGGACTAGTGCGCGATTTTCGGGAAACCATGTTAATCCTGCGCGGGACTTTTTGCCCGGTTTTCGGTAAACCTTTAAGTCCCGCTGGGGACCTTGTGCCCGCCATAGGTATCTCATTTGACGACCTAAACTTTTTTTAATGAAGGTTATCGTGCATTATTATTGTGTTTTTAGATAAACATATCGTGTTTCATCGTTTCAGCCTTCGCACTTCTACTCTGGGCTCAGGAGAAGCACCAAACATCTGGTTCAGTGTAAAGGGGACAAGTGTAGCCACTTCCTGATTCCTCCAGCTGTGATGACAGCGCCATCGAGCTGGCGAATGACAACCTAGATGATGGCTTCGACGACGACACCCTAAGCCAGTGTTTCTCGAAGTGGTTCGTCCCTGGGGACGTTGAGGAAATGCAAGGGGGCGGTAGGAGGGTATGCCTTGAATGGGGGCGTATATTACTGTATAATATGCAGTAATAAAATCATTAGGAGGCGGTGGAAAATCAAATACATAGTGTCCTAAGCAGGCGGTGATTGAAAAAACTTGGAGAATTACTGCCACAAACCCTGATTTCTTACTTGACCTTCCAGATGATCTCACTCCTACAACATCAGGTAAGCAATGCAACTAATATTTTGAAAAGCAGGAGTGTTTGTTTTGGTACCATGCGCTGTGATGTCATTGGCATTTAATTTGTGAAACACAGACTTGAAGAAAAAGAGCAAACAAAATCCTATTCTGCTGTGAGTCATTTAAATAGGTGGCCTTTAAATGGCTGTAGTGATGGTTTTGCTGCCATTTTCAGAGAGACAAGTCTATCATGAGATTTAAAAAGCGTCAGTGTTTGTTTTGCGGTCATTTTTAAAGGGACAGTTGTTATAATGTGATTAGCATGTATTTTCTCTTTCCATTATTACCATGTTTATTGTTTGCAGAACTTATCAATAACTATTTATTTATCATATTGTAATTACCTTAGTTGTTTATACTTTCCTTCTACAGGCTACTCATTCACTCAGACTATATACATTCCTGTATACTTACTTTTATTGTAGAAATTTAGCATCTTTGTTGTCCACAGGCGCTGTCAACAAGGTCTGGCTTCAGCCAATGATAGAGGAGGAGAGCATTGACAGTGAGGAAGAAGAGAAAGCAAATACAC
The DNA here is from genome assembly GCA_006783055.1 of Trinorchestia longiramus. NCBI lineage: Eukaryota > Metazoa > Arthropoda > Malacostraca > Amphipoda > Talitridae > Trinorchestia > Trinorchestia longiramus. The sequence goes on from VCRD01003557.1 coordinate 43,178, forward strand.
CCGCTCCCAGAAGGCTAGGAGAGCCCAGAAGGATGTGCCACAGAGGACGTGGAAGAAGAAAGACATCAACTGCCTTGCACTGCCTGATTTTACCCACTCTGCCCCTGAAGCTCACCTTTGAGTACTTTCAAGACATGTTCCTTATGGCCCTGGTGGATGATATCGTCTACCAGCAACCTGTATGCCCGTCAGAAGAACATCAACACGACCTTACAGATTGACAAGCATGAAATAATGGTGTTCATCGGCATCGTGCTCTACATGAGGGTCTACCACTTTCCATCAATTAAGGACTACGGTGGAACATTCACGAGGGTGGTGCAGGTGACTAATGTGATGTTCTCCAAGCGGTTCAGGTTGATCTGGTCCGACCTGCACTTCAACAACAACGAGAACCTCCATAGCACTACTGACCGCTTTTTCAAAGTTCGTCCCCTCTTTGATTCCCTGACCAGGCAGTTCCTGAAGGTGAAAGAAATTCCCACGCAATCCATCGATGAGGTCATGGTATCCTACAGGAGCATCAGAGCGGGGATGCTGAGACAGTACTGTAGCATGAACGGTATCACTCAATGTACCATTCATATCTCTGTAATAGCACGTTAAAATATAAGTTAACATTTATCTCATTAATCTCACTAGAGATTGTCGTAATAAATATTACAGAATTTTAGCCTTATTTTTAGTCTCTTCGACAAGGTTAGTGACAACTCAGGGATATATTTTATTTATATTAAATTATTAGATCTGAGCGTTCCAAAAAACAAAGGACTCGCAGACTGGCAACATTCGTGGATTCTACCCTCGTTTCCGGTTCGCATTACTATATATACCTGATCCCACGCCACTGACTTTGTTGCTATCTTAAATCCGTTTTGTGCGTAATGGAGATGAGCATACTATGTTTTAAGTATTTTTAGACTTGTCTTAATTTTTGTGTTTAACTTGCCAGTGTATCTGAGTTCTTTGGTGATGTTTAGATTTTTCATGTGTTTGCTTCTTCACCGTGAGTTATTACAGCAAGTCAAGTTTTTAGGAATTGTTTCTATTGGACAACTGTGATAAATCAGTGACTGTGCTGTAGTAAGTGTTTCAATATTTTTCTCAAACATTGTGTCCATTACTATTCTCAAAGGACCTCATATGAACAGGTCAATCCTAAAGACAGTTATAAGTCTAGCCTGCAATTTTCTCAGGAGTAGATTTTCATAAAATCATATTCTATTTTAGATATGTATGCTCAAGATATTTTTACTCTTATGCATCTGAGATTGGAAACCCAGTTATGCTGTTACAATGATTTTAAAACTAAAACCAGACTCTCTTGACTAGAAAAACCAGACTCTGTTGACTAGAAAACCAGACTCTGTTGACTAGAAAACCAGACTCTGTTGACTAGTTGATACAAAATCAGGATGTAGCTATAGCATTTATCCCTAATTTTGTCACCTTAAGAATTATTATGTATTTCTTTTATGTGTGGAAAAACTCTGTATTAATAGTATTACGGACCTTAAAGCTACTTCTTTGAAGGTCTAAACTCAATTATTTTGTGGTCATTACTTAATTCAGATTTATGAATATTGAAAGGCTAAGAATGAACCTTTTTTTATCTAATGTCAATTTTCCTGATTCATGTTGCTAAAATTGGTTTCTAAAAAATCCAATGCAAATCCTTCAGACTTATGCCAAGGATATAATTTAATTATTTCTGCTTCTATCAATAACTCATGAAATCAATTTAATGAACTCCTACCTCACTGTAAGAATGTGAAATCAAGAACTTGATTAAATGGTGAGTTGGTTGCTGATATTTCCTGAACAAATGCTGCCTTCTGCAGTTTATCCTGGCATGGTCTTGAGAATTGTCAATGGGACTTATGATGTGGTTATGATCCGTGTATATGTACTCATCACTTCACGTTACGTGCAGAATTTGGGGGACCGTCTACCACCCACTCATTACTTACCTACCTACCACACTCGCTGGTGCACTTACACATTACTCGCTGTGAACCCACTTACTATACTCGCTGCACTCATTGTACACTTATACGCCACATACTGGACCTACTGTACTCGCTGTACTCGTGCAAGTTTCAAGCCACAGTCGCTATAGCTCTGGACTGGCCATTCATCCCTGAAGCTGGACTGGCCTAATCATCATCTGGACACTCTGGACTGGCTCAATCATCCCAAGAAGATCCCAAGCTATTTCTCGTGCCAACTTCCTTGAATACCAAGCTGAGTTCCTGTCATGAGTTCTTTTATTCTCCTTGAGTAAGGTCACACGGGCAGATAGATTAGGTTTTGTTAAAGTTGGTTGCTTAAAATTCCCCAAGCACAACCAAACTTTACAGTACATCCTGACAAAGCCGGACAATTGGGGGTACAAGCTGTTCTGCCGGGCATGTTATGATGGTTTTATCCATGATATTCTTATGTACTAGGGAGAGACTACCTTCACCAACCAACACAACATGCTCTCCCAGGAGGAGTCACAACTGCTTTTCTCCACTAAGACCGTTCTTGTGTTGGTCAAGACCATCAACAGACCTTCTGACTCAAACATCTACGCCGACAACTACTTCACCAGCATCGAACTGATGGAGTATCTGAAAGACATTGTTGGTTGCCGGTACGTTGGGACGGTGAGGCTCAACCATGTTGGCCATACTCCTCTCATCTCTACTGAGGAGCTGGACAAGAAGACAAATCCAAGAGACTATTACTACTACTGCTCCAGCAACAGGATCCTTGCCCTACGTTGGAAGGACAACAAGAACGTGACCGTCCTGTCTTCTAACGTTGGTGTCGAACCTGTTCTCAAGGTCAAGAGGTACGACCGCAACTCCAAAAAAATGTGGAGCTCCCCTGCCCCAACGTCATCAAGCAGTATAAGAGCAAGATGAGGGCATTGTCAAGTCAGACATGCTGACCCACCTCTACAAGAGCCCCATACGTGCCAGGAACTGGCACGTGAGACTCTTCGGATATACTTTGGACCTCAGTGTCTGCAACGCTTGGATCCTGTAAAAGCGGGAATGTCAGGCGCTGGGAAAGACCTCTATGTCCCTGAAGCTCTTTCGGCTAAACATCAGTAGTTTTGCCCGCTGGCAGAAGACAATGGGGTCCAAGACGACGAGGGCATCATTTGACCAGCCAATGACCATCCCACGTCGGGGGCGAAAGGCCGAGCTCTCCACTGACCACCAGCGCTTTGACAGTTCAAAACCACACCTGCCTATCTTTGTCAGCAATCGGTAGACGTACAAACACTGCTCTACCAAGGCCACAGTGCACCGCTCCAGGTGGATGTGCGACGTCTGCCAAATTGTACTCTGTCTGTCAGACACCCAGAACTGCTTTAGGACGTTCCACATCCCTCCCACCGAAGCTCAGCAGTAGCCCGCTGCCTCCACCACCTCCCCCTGAGCTCTCTAATATTTGTGTCATGATGTAAAGGAATTTTGTATTTGTATTTCTGTATAACGGATGGGTAAAAGAATATATTTGTATATTTTTTCCTAATTTTTGCTAAGTAAAACATTGAATTTTTCCTTGTTTCATTTCAAACAAGTATTATTTTTTTAAGAAATGTTCATGAAATTTTTTGATGATAAGTAACATATGATACTGACATAATTTAAGCCAATTATAATAATAACAAATGCGTTATACAAGGTGAGTGTTTCGTAACCACTACCGGGCGAAATAGCCCAAACAGGATGTATATGGTTATTCGTAGACCGGGCAAAGAATCCCGGTCGGGCCTTATGTTCCTCGTAAGCCGTGCGGGTAGCCCACACGGGCCACTTCATTGACGGACCATTGAATGCAATTATTGTCTCACATGAAAAAATGTTCACGAATAAAAATGTTTTAAATATACATTTAGTTTACGACCCCAAAAGGAATTTTTGATATCTCAAGTAATTCTGGGAGTACCCACTAAAGGGTTATGTGGCGGTACGTGTTTTTTACACAATTAATTAATGCAACAACATACACACGTAATCGCACTAGAGGGATTCTAATCCTCTGAATACATGATATATTAAAAGATATTCCCAGTACTTCTTTTCAATGGCAAGATGAGGGTAATGATACACACAGAAAATTTAATACATGGTATTCTAAAATTCACGAGATGGGAAATGTGAGTCATCTACCACATTTTGGCATATGAACCGCACATGATATCCTATTTGAATAGTGCACCATTACAGATCAATCACATACCTGATGGCTGAGTAATTAATAAGCACACGGAACAATTTAGTTAAATTGATGGCGTTCAAATCAAATTACAAAATTTACCCTGCCGCTACTCTCGATCACATAGACAATAATAATATTAAACTTGCCCTTATGCTGGAGATTCGCTGTTGATAATGGGTTACAATGTTAACACTCGCGATATAACACCTTAAAGAAGCCGCTAATTTCCCCAATGCCTAGGGGCCTAGACCTAGATGTGTGTTCCCAACACCCTACATCGTCGCCGAGATCTAGTTCACAAGTCCCCCGTATCTCTCGCTTCATGGCCTTCTTATACAAGCTTACCCTTTTTTTGTTATTCATTTCTACTTTCTGTCGCAGCGTCTCAATCTCCATACCTCAACCGCTCTGTTGTACCTATGAGTCAAAGTTTTGCGGAGCTCAGCATATTCCTCGAGCTTTGGTGACCGACCGTTAAGCGTTTGCTTACGCAGCTGTACCGACTGCGTCCTGTAGTCCCACACTTCTAACGTAGCTGTCGATACATACATTTTACACATCGCCCCAATATATGGAACCTATGCATATATCATAAATCTCATGATCGCCCCGATATATGAAAACCTATGCATGTATCGTAAATCTCATGACAGTGAAGTATTTTGATAGGTTGTTGCAATCAAATGCAAATCAAAGAAAGCTGTTTCAGAAAATAACACTGGGTACCAAAAAAATATTTTTTGAAAATCGTCCAGGGTTTTCCAGTTGAATTAGACTAATTTTGATGCTCTGAGTCCGAAAATGACCTTGGGTTTGCTCAATCAGGTCAAGATTTTTTGCTACAGATTTTTTTAGAAATCGATTTTTCGTAAAAAAAAAAATTTCTGCGGATCATCAGCTGAGAAACCCTGACGATTTTTTCCGTTTTCCTCAAGAAATAAAAGTCAACGTATCCAAATTCATTCAGTTTTTATTTACTCCATCAAATTTGATAAGCATATAATACTTCTAAATAAACGTTAC
>VCRD01003558.1:0-32237 GCA_006783055.1 Trinorchestia longiramus
TATGATGGAAGTTTTGGCAGCCAACTCTTGTTTGCAGTCAGATGTAAGGCATTAAGTGTGAATAGGCATACATGGAGGTGGAATGAGTGGAATACAAAGTTATGTCTGCAGTGTAACAGAGGAGTAGAGGAAACAGTTGAACATGTAGTCTTAGAATGTAGTAAATATGAACATGAGCAAGAGAGCCTCATGGATGTAGTTTGTGAGCAGTATAGAGAGAACCAGTGGAATGCCAGGTGTGTTCAAGAGGACTCTGGTATGAGATATCTTGTAGGGCTGGATGAGGAATGTAGCATGACTGTTGTGTATGCAATGAAAAATTTCTTACTGCATGCATGGAATAGGCAACATTGATGTTGAATAGTCATTTTTATTATGTGACTACCTGCTAAGCATGTGGGGCTGTTTATGACAAGCTGGATCTTCCAGTGATGCCCTCACTTGGCTGGTTCATTTGCATTGAATGACTCTGGGTGGCCCTAGAGGAATTATGTTAGATGACCTTGGCTCATGTGAGAATAACTTTGGGATACCATCCTGTTGTGTGCCTGTGTATTAGAGGGAATTGCAGGACGTTACAAAGGTCCCAGCCAAACGCTGGCCTGCAAATCTAAGTTTAAATCTAGGTCTAAGCATGCATGGAAGAAGCGACATTGATGTTGAATAGTCAGTTTTCTGGACTAAAATGTGACTACCTGCTAAGCATGTGGGGCTGCTAATGACAAACTGGATCTCCCAGTGATACCCTGACTTGGCTGATTCTTTCAATATTGAATGACTCGGGGTGGCTCTTGAGGAATTAGTTTCGATGACCCTGGCTCACAGGAGAAAAACTCTGGTATGCCACCCTGTTGTATGTGCATGTATTAGAGGGAATTGAAGGCCATTAAAAAGGTCCCAGTTAAACGCTGGCCCTCAAATATAAGTCCAAGTTTCTAAGTCTAAGGTGATTAAAAGAAAAACTCTGCTGTAATGAAGCCAGAATGTTCAGGAAACTGTTCCTGTTCCTTCAGTCATTTGCAATGCTTGTATCTGAGTGGAAAGCTACATGGATGATTGAAAAGTCTGTCAAAATGTGTAACTTGCTCTACAATTGGTTTATTGGAGGTGTTGCATTTTATTAATATTAAAGTGTGCATTGTGCTCTGCTGCCTCAGGGTAATGGCCTTGTGTTGTGTTGAATCTGTAAAGCAATAATGTTAGGCCTCAAAATTATAAGCACATAGCTACATTCTCACTTACTTTTATAATGTATAAATACTGAAAATTTATTTCAAATATATTTGTTGAGTTCTGAAATTTTATAAGAGCCATAAAAAAGATAAACAATTTATTTCACTTTATCTACAGAAACATCCCCTGCTTCATATTATTTTTCAGAGCTGGGTTTGCTCATGTGAAATCATAGTTACAAATATTTTAAACTATTTCTATTGTGATCGTAGCACATTGTTTATTTTGTCTATTTTTGTCCCAATATTTGTTCCTTCACACTCGACAGACAGTAAGCGCCACTTGTATTGTCTGTTAATCAGTGTCTCAGGAAAAATGTCCAGTATGAGTAACAGAGACCCTAGACGTAATTGTGGACCGGAAAAAACAACTCCTATATATGTTCTCAAATCTCCATATCCTGAAAATAATCAGTTCCTACAAGAAGATGGAAAAAGAAATGACAAACGTTCACCATTAGAGATCAGAAAAGTTTGTGAGTATGCTAATTTAATTTGTTGTTAAATTAAATTTGAATTAGTTGCAAGTTTTTTGGTAATATTGTAGTGAAAATTGTGTTTTTTGAATGAAGCTTATTTGATTCTGATCAAATAAGTCTTTGTTGGCCTTAATTATCTGTTTAAAGAAGTGTACCAGCCTGTAATGAATCTTTATGAAATCTAGAATAGAAATTTTTAGCTACTATACTTGTTCCTCTGTAATTCTGTAATTTTTCCTAGGGCAATTATGACACATTCATCAATTTATCAAGTTAGATGCTTCTGCTTTATGTATTTGTGTACTCAATTTACATTGTTTGTGCATAAATATGAATAAAAATTTTATTTATAAAATTGATATAACATATTATAGAATAATAAATTAAGTTGTAAGTAAATGTGTTAAAAAAAATCCAAGGAGTTGCATTAAGAAAAATTGCCTTGTGTGTTGTGGGCACTTGCTGCTCCTTAGTAGTATGTTCAATTCCTGAGCTTCTAGTACGAGGAGTATGCTGAAGGGCTTGTTCTTGTCAGTATATGCCTGTGAAATTTCTTCTGTTTGTGGTGTTTCTCACAACTTACAAAGCATTCAGTAGTACTTTTGGCAGGAGTTTTGCTTGCTGGGTCTTGGTTTTCTCTCCTCTCAAGTCTATCTAATGGAGGCCAGTGTACCATACAATCGATCACTGACACATATGCTTAAGTATTTGGTCTCTTCCAGATGCTTGCTATTTTTTATTGTCGGTATCTTGGGCTGTGTAAACTGTTACACAAACTTTACACCCTTGTGGCACCACTTAAAAATAGGACTTTCTAAAGGGTCAAATATAGTACTGATAACATCACTGTTGGTATTGTAAGTTTTATTGTTTCTATTTCAGATTTTGGAGTTTCTAATATTAGTCAAGCAAAAGGATCGTCGTATGTAGAGCTGGGCAGAACAAAAGTTGTCTGTGGCGTGTACGGTCCAAAAGAGATTCCGCCTAGCAATGTCTTCAAATCATCCGGACAGGTGGGTAAACTTACTGCTGAAGTGATGCCTTTTAGTTTCACAGAAGTGTATTTAACTGAGCTTACAATGATGTATTGTTTAAATGAATACCATACTCTATTAGTACCATCATGGGATAGGCCAATGCAAGAATGGCTTTCGATCCCACAATTTGTGTGTGGAGATGTTGCTACAGAAGGAACTGACCATCTGCTGTTGTTGACCCACTGGTGTAAGGTTTATTTTAGTATCAACGTTTATATCAATCTTCGACCGCCTGCTCCAAACTAGCAGGCACACAACTACCTTCAACAACAGCAGATGTGTCGTGACTACGTAGTCTCCAGTGTTGGTAATAAGCGTTTTGGAGTGGACACTAAGATCGAAATGACCTCTAATCTAAATGTTAACTTTTTGCTGTAGTAGTAGTACTAGTTGTAACATAAGTCACGAAATGGTACCCTAACTAGAAATTAGTGACTATAAATAGTAAGTAATTATATATAAGTAAATTTACAACTGCATGATCTTATTTTGTATCTGACTGTGTTTGATTAGGTATGGGAAAAATATTCTATACATTGATGTACTATTTTGATTCTTACAGTATTACTACCGACATTTAATTTTTCCTTCTGGTGTACTATTATTCTTATACTATCAAGTACTGTTATGGTCATTTGAGTTACAAGTTGATATTTGCAGGTTATGTGCGAGGTCAAAGTGGCGCCGTTCAGTAGCTTCGTACGGCGCTCTCCTGTACCAGACAGACAAGTTAAGGAGCTGAGCATGCAAGTCAAAGAGGCACTAGAAGCCGCCATTATACTGGTGAGTTGGTCTCTAAAATCCTAGTCGTTCTGATATTATCTCATTTCTTCGTTCCGTTGAAGTTTGTTAAGAAATATATTAAAAATATCATGTACAATTGCAATGTGATTCAAATTCTTAAAACCGGATCGATAAATATAGTTTGGTAAAATTATCTTCCATGAGATCACGGCAAAAATTAAAAACCTCAAATTGCTATTGCTGCTCTAGAGCCAGACCTATTTGAGAAATAGCTCGAGGATTTGATTTCCTCTCAAATTCAAGAAAAATTAATATCCGAGACATTTGTAATAAATTATTTACTCGCGCGTTTGTTTCGCTTAATAGAAAATCTTGTACAGAGTGTGATACAGTTCCATGAATTGAGTACTTGCAGTCGTAAATTTATCTAGCAAGTAATTTTAGGGCAGGGTTATATGGTCATTTCATGATGGTCTCCGGAGCTCATAGTATTTTGTGCCACAACTTCGCTCATGCTCTTCACACTGGACAGGACGAGTACCCGAAGGCCCAGATTGACGTGTTCTTGACGGTCGTAGAAGACAGGGGTGGAGTGCTGGGTGCCTGTGTGACGGCCGCCAGCCTTGCTCTCTGTGATGCTGACATCACCATGTACGACATCGTCGTGGGCGCGTCCACAGTCAGTCACCACTTGTCACATACTTCATTAACACAAAAATTTGCCGATGGTATCACAAATATGCATTTGTCCCTATAACCTAGTTTCAGTTCGGGAAACAATTTCCGTTGAAGTTTTCATATTTAAAAAATCAGGTTTTAGTTTATAGAGACGTAAGTATATTTCCTTGTCTCATTACCTTTCATTGGACAATACCAAGGCTCCTCGTGTTAATATGACGACCCTGTTCCACAGAAGTAACGAATACGTGAGGAAACACATTAGCTATAAAGTTAATTTGGTCGTATGTATTAGTTTGTAGATGCTTAACAAACGAAGAACGTATTGTGTAGGATTATCTGTTCTCAATCAAAAGCAAGATCACTCATAGGTTCTTTTAAGTTTAATAAGTTATCATGTGAAAGGCGTACTTCAACGCTGGAATATACATTCAATAGTATCCTAAAACTACATTTGTTACAATCCAAACATTGATCTCAGGCATGGTATAACGGGCAAATATACCTAGACCCTTCCATCGAGGAGGAGGAATACATTGCAACAGCAGCGGAACGGCAAGCTCTCTGTAAGGGAGACGGAGAGGTTGCAACAGCCAGCAATGGCTGCCTCACCGTCGCTCTCATGCCTCTCTACGCCAACGGTCAAGTGGCAACCATGGTCATGTCGGGGTCCATGACCGCCTCACAACTGCAAGATGGCCTCGATGCAGCGCTTGAAACTTGCCGTAAAATTTACGCAATCATTAAACAGGTAATGGTTTAGAAACTTACTTGTCGGGTGGTTAATTCAATTGTGGTCGCTTAGTTATTTTAGGCAATCACGAAGCGTGAAGTTTATGTGAGTCTATGGAAACATCCCGATAAATTAATATGGTATTTAAGAGATCAGTAAAGTAGCAAGCAAATTCTCCCAACCATACGTGAAGAACTGCTATCCCCTTCATGAGGAAGATATAGTGGCAATAGGTCATCAGTGTGCCTAAGGGGCTTACAGTTTCTCACGGGGTATGTAGGATTCGTGACCACTTTTCGAGAGGCTGTGTTTTCCGAGTTCTCATGTGTGCCTTGGGGGACTAAATACTCCTCCCGAGGAAAGAGGGGACGCTTACAGTTAGTTGCAGGCGTTTGCTGTAGGTTTAGTTGTTGGGTATTATTTCTTCACTTTCTCTTTCATTGGGCAAGGCCAACGCTCAGTGCCCTACCGGTGTCTGGCGCGAGTGTTTTTTAGCGCTTTTTTCTACCCTTGCACACACTGCCGTATTGTCTGGGCTCCAAATAATATGCTTCCATGTGGAAACTACTTTAACTACGTCTTCATTGAGATGATTACTGTGCTTGAACACAAATTAGGGCAGGCACTGCATGTAGTTATTAAAAGGAAAAATGAATTCTAAAAACAAGTTTCAGTCGCATGTCCTCATTTTTGATTATCAGAAAAGCACTCAAATCAAAATAATTTTCTTCGTGTGCAGGTTTTGCTTAATCGGGTAAAAGAATCTGATGAATCATCCAAGGCTGAACAGAGTGAATAAAACATGGAACAGTTACAAATATCTTTTACTTACCTCATCGCTTAGCGATATGGATGTCGAATTGTAAATGACAATGCTTCATACAAGTAACTAATTGACATGTACAGGAATACGAAAAACGCCAATTTTTTTCAACAGATGACACTATAGAAGTTTTCTTCGTTATCAATAGTGATTGGCATTTAACACACTGGAGATGGAGTTACACAGACGAGTATACGTACGACAAGATGCGGACGATACACGTAGTGTAGATCACTTACGATGAGACACTCCCGGCCTGAGTCTGAAAAACATGGTCTATTACAGTTTTTGCTATGGCTATTAAGAAATAAGTGAATTTGCTTTCTCAGGGTAAATATTTACAATCGTTAGCGTAAATCATTCTACAGCACCCGGAACTGTAGTTGGTAACCATGAATTACACAAACCACTGACATTCCTTTGGTCATAAGAAAATTTCTACTAAGATGTTTTTTTGAGATTTTAAACTACCGATAGTGTTTTATTCCCTGACGATTTCCACGCCAGAATAATGACCATCTCTTGTTAACGAAAACGCCAATTCAGTCACGAGCCAGCGTTATGAAACGCGATTTGTCTAATGCTCTCTAGCCTAATAGATATAAAACCTACTTGTTCATAAATTCTGAATAAAAAGAATTTGATACAAATTGCGAAAAAAAAAAAGATTTCACATGAAGTGTTAGATTAATAGTTTGAACTACTCGACAATACACAAATGACTAATTCAGAGTTATAGCAATTTGCAACTTATTCAAGTGGCTACCAAGCCTGTAGTTAAATTTTTTTTGTACTACATTCAACGCCGACCAATAAAACTCCAGCAAAGTTATTCTAATCATATAACTAATAAATTATGCAAAATATGAATACATTAAAGAATACTCAAACGACATTTCCGATGTCAAATGAGTAGCAGTTTAATGGGCAAATGAATAGTTTGTTTACTTGCCATCGTGATACGTGATTTGAAAGTTTGATTCATAATTACACATAAAAAGTGATTACTTAATATTTCAAACTACTCAAAATTTGACAGAAGAGTAATTCAAAGTTTAAGTCATTTGAGGAAGCAATACTATCGTTTGTAGTTTAACTACTGAAATATCGATCACACATTAACCCAGAATAGTTTTTGCAAAATTTGGCCACGATATATAAAGGGATATCGCCAACAGAAAAGATTCCTTTCAACTTTTAGCCTATTGCGAACAAGCAGAAAAGAGGAAAACTAAAATGAGTAACCTATCATCACTTGCTACTTCGCGAAAGTGTGCCTCTGATCAAGAGTCTTGACAGCGGCAGTTAAGAAAAATGCGTGTAAATGACTACGTCAGATAAAGATGGTATCTCACGTTGTTGCTGCTGCAGGGATCTCGAAGGGGAACTTGATGTTCTCAGCAGCCAGCTGTTCTGAGAGAGTCTTCAGTGTGGCAGCATTGATCGACTTCAGGTTTATGCTCTTCTGAGTTTCTTCCAACGTTTTCAATGCCTCCCGCGGTTTATTTTTCTGACCTGTGAAACACAAAACTATAATATACATTGGGTATTTCTTCTTTAATTTTTTTTTCTTCCCGTAAAATCCTGTTTGAAATGTTTACCCAAGGTTGAGTTCGGTAGGAGCTCTAGCATATACCGCATGTCCTGTACTAAACACAGAAATTGTAACACTAATGCAAATTAAAGGTCAAATACTGATAAATAGTAAAAAACCACTGGATGAATCAAATGAATTAAATTTTTCACAGATCTTGAGCTAAAAATAGCGAAAAGGCACTTCTATTATTATCGACCAATGAATTACAAAAATAAGACTGAACGAAGCATTACTCGTTACTTCCAGCTGTGAAGAACGTGTGAAAAATTACTCGCAGATGGAAAGGAGAGGCACATAAAGATATTGGTATTTAAAGTTGTACTTAGAGCATCCACGTAATAAAACATCGATAATGTTTAAACAAATAGAATTTTCTTCAAGTATAACTCACATAGAATGTCGATGATGCAGTTGTAGGTAGCAGCTACAGCGGTGTCAGAGTTGGCAAGGTTTCCTTTTATGTACGAAAGCAAGTTCTGAGCTACGAGGACATCTTGTGTTTCTCTGCAGTAGTGTAGCACTGGCACACACAAATCAAACGCGTTGCCATCCTTCACTTCCTCTGACAGCTGCAAACACAAGAGCTCGTCTTTTCGGTCAAAAGTATTTTGAACACAGATTTTCATAAAATCGTACGTTAGACTAAATAAAAATAATGAGCTTAAAATAGCAGCAAGCCAAACATCTTCGTTTATTCGAGTACAACAAGCGAAAAGGTCGACTTCCAGAGCAGGTCATCTATTGGTTAAAGATTTACTATGACCATCTATTGGCTAGAGTGGCGCTTCAGTTATGTTCAGGTGATAAGCATGAATATATTTAAGAGGCATAAGTGTGACGAGATTGACTCAGACAAGAGTGTGAAACTTACTAGGACACGATAGGCACGAGCCATAGCTGACGGAATTGCTACGAGAACGCAACAGGGTTTAAAAGGTGTGAGTAGAAGGTAGCTGAATGCTGTATCTTTTCCCTGATCATAGCAAGTACGACGTGTGCTAAAGTTAAGACCGAGGTGAGTTATTTGTTTTCTGTAAGAGCGGAGTTTGAGACGGGTATGTAATGCCATGGTTGTCTTCCTACAAAGGAAACTTGTGTCGCATACACCGGAGCCTAATAACGAGCAGCAGAGCATTGAGAAACAATAATAATCGAGGATGATCTGCTTCATTAGTAATGCAATGGCTAACTTTTGCTCTAATGCTGAGATACACAACAATTCAGAATAACTCTTCACCTAACTTCAACAGCATTTCTGCTCCAAATCGAACGATCTGCGGTGAAATTGCCAATAAAAATATTTATCTTTTGAAGACCAACATTTGTGTCGTGGATATGCATTTCATAAATAGGGGGCATATACTCGAAAAGTACCTCTATCAGTTTTTTTTAGCCAGTCTCCATTTTAGTTCTGGTTTTCTTCAGTGTCCATCGGTACCTTTATTATTCAGATCGATAGTACAAAAACTAACAGCCAGTTTTCTGAAAATTATTGTATTAATTCTTGTTCATGATTTCTACGTACCTTTTTCGCTTCTTCAGTATTTCCTTCGATGAAATGGTATCCCCAGAGAGTTTCAATTCCTTTCACCACGCCCTTGGATTTCATCTTGTCTGACAAGGTCTCCACTGCAGTCGCGGGCACCGGTTGATGAGTTTATCAATTAGAGTTGACAAATAGTTTAAATCATCAACAAATTTAACTCTACGATAAAGCTTTCGTATAAATAATTTAAATCCTCTACATACTAGGGTGAAATAAGTACTACTAAATGATTCGAAGCTTGCATTTGATGTATTAAGACACATGGACTGTAAATGATAAATTTTGAAGATAGGTGAAGATAGAATTGATGAAGATAGGTCCAAATATTTCAAGCTATTTCATTAAAAATCAAAACTTCTAAATTACGTTCAGCACTCTATTCTTTTTTAAAACGAACGCATGGAAAGTGAGGAACGAGATGGGAATTCAGTTAATCTATCATTAAATATCCAAGATTTGAACTGTGTTGCACGGCAGCTCGCATGTTAGAATGGGAGACTCACGTCTTGTCATAAGTGAAGGATCTTTCTTCACGAGCCAAAGCAAGCCCGAGGACGGGAATAGGTGAGAGGATGGCTTGGTGTCGTAGGAAACTTCATTCAATATCTTCTCGATCGTATTGAAGCAACGCTCGGCCTGGTTACTTCGTCCTGCAGTCTTGCAGAGTTGAACCGCTAGGTATCCATCGTCCTGTCAGAAAAACAGAACAGAATGTCATCAAATTCACCAGAGGACACGTATTAAATTTATTCAGTAAGAGTCAGTTGCATAATGGAGTAGGTGAAAGTCAACAAGAGCAGCAGTGCGTAAGCTGTTGCATCACTTACTAAAGATCAGGAAAGGAGAAAGGTTCCAATGGTTAGAGCTAGGTAATATTTGAACTGATCTCCCACTCTTACGATAAAGAAGTACTACGCAATGCAAATATTTATAGCATTACCATTCGACCAACTGTTTCACGACCGTTTTTTTAAATCGAATAAAGTTTTGTTAAAATTTAACTCAAGTGGCATATGAAATGTACAAAATTTACTATTTTAGCACATCCCATTACAGCCAGTACAAAAACTATTATAGTATAAGCAGTTTTTTAGATGAAACCGAAAGGCGTAAAAATAAATAGAAAAAACGAAAGTCACTCGTCTACAAAATAGTAAGCACGGTACGCCACCTTCTCCCCCACATATTATTATGATTATTATTATACTCCTTGATTCAACTACCTCAACTAAAATAAAAATACTTCCTCCACGTAATATAATCCAAATTCTGATCCATACCAAAGCACATCAACGGTCAATCAATCAACGGTATACGCTACACACTATACAGTTGAATATATGTACTGTACACGAGTCCTACCAAATCGGAACGATAATTCAAGTAGCCCCAAGCACTAGCATGTGCCGGCTTAAGGCTGTTCCTACGGAAGAGACAAAAGTCCCGTCATGACAAAAGTCAGCAGTTTAACATAGCTAGATCAAGCAAAAGCGGCAGTATTACTGTTACGAGATGTCTGTTCTCTGCAAACATCTGGCGGGAAAAGCAAGGTGACAAGTGTTGTGATACAATTGTTAACAAGACACCACACACAAAAAATTACGCCTCAGACAGCATCACGCACACAAAAGCCTTATTCACGCTCAAGCACACAAAAACGAGCCTCACACACGACCACACACACAAAAGTAAGCTCCTACACAGCCCCACGCGCATAGAAGTGAGCCCCACACACATAAAAATAAGCTCCCCACACACAAAAGTGAGCCTTGCACACGAACAAGTACACAAAAGTAAGCTCTGCACACGACCAAGCACACAAAAGTAAGCTCTGCACACGACCAAGCACACAAAAGTAAGCTCCCCACTCACGAAAGCAAGCCTCACACACGACCAAGCACACAAAAGTAAGCTCCCCACTCACGAAAGCAAGCCTCACACACGACCAACCACACAAAAGCAAGTCTTGCCTGGGATCGGTAGTTGGTAAAGAAATCTTCGAAGCGGTCGTAGTCGTTAAGCTCAGCGAGTCGCTTTGCTATAGTCCGTAGAAGACCCGAGTTCCGTTTTCGCATAGCAGGTGATTCCTTTTAACAAAATTATCTAGTGAAAATCGTATCTATTATATTTATTTCCAACTATTTAAATAAAATGATACACTTTAAATTATGTGATATCGAATAAAAAACATTAAAACAGAAGTGAAGGATCATAGGAGACAATGAACACTACTGTACGATAAAGAGTAAAAATCCTTCACTTCTTAGACAAAACGTATATCCAATCTACACTCGTGTGCACACACATGTACAATATAGAGGAGAATGGCAGGTAACTGGGACATTGAGCCTCGTTCTGATAAAACAGCTTCATGATATCCGTTGACGTTCTTCATTAGGATTTGTGCGACAGCAATCTAACTCGCCTGTACACACAGCAACTGTCAGGTCTTATACTTCGAAAGCACGCAGACGAAAGCGAGAACATCAAAAAACGTAATTTTGTGAGAAAACTTTATAAAAACCACATTATAAACAAAAAGTGACAACTTCCTGACAACACAGAGTTGCATGACAGTGAAATGATCCAGTCTCACATGTGTCTAAACAATCCGTTGATCCTGCTACACAACTCGCTGGCTACCTGCTCCATCACCTCAGTTACCAACACAGGAATAATGAGTGAACTAGCAATACAGAAGTTCTATATTTTAGCGAGATTTATATCTTCCAATACAACAAATAATTTATTATGATACGGATATCCTTCAACCCGATGTTGGGGATATGATTGAAATGATTTGTTTTAAATGCGCATTTGTTCATAAACACGTTATCTCAGGTCCCTGATCCTAAAGACAACAAATCATTGGATATCCTGAACACAGTGAAGGAAGGAAATCAGGCTGAAGAGAACTGGACGGACCTGGAATATCTTGATGGTATCGTCCAGTCTGCCCACGTCGAGGAGTTTCTTTGCGAGGGTGAATGAATGACGAGGCTTCAAAACCAGATCTTCATCTTCCGCACTCAAAAGTCTGGAATTACACAACAATAATTCAATAACAGTTTGCAATCAAATTATAGAAACAAAGCAAAACTCTTCTTAAATTTAGTAGGAAGATATTGGGGTATTCAACTTTACTAAGCAATGTGCATCAGCTGAGACGGAGAGGGAAAAGTATCCGATGTTGTAATAAATAATTTACAAATGCAACATGAACGTACCTACACACACAACTGGAGGAGTTTTTCGAGTAGTTCCAACATTTTACAAATGACAGTATGAAACTTGAGTATTCAATTTATTCGTTAGTTTCTTGTTATAGGTGTACATTTTCTGAAGTAACAGTGGACATCAGTGTCACCGTGTTCTCATTGAAATATCGAGCGAATAAAATAATACGAACTATACCACGCGGATTCTCAAGTTTAAAAATGGTACATTTGCATCACCAATCTAATTGGTATGAGGGGACTTATTCTCAGGCTCAGTAACTTTGGCAGGACATGATACGCCATTTTTACGCTGAAATGTACAAAAAAAAGAAGCTACATAAAGATCATTTGACTAAAAAATTTGGTTCTAACGCAAATAAAGTAAATAAAGTGAACATTGTGTTTTCAACACTCCACTGATTGTGTTGTCGAACTGGAAATGATGAAAAGAATTTTACTAAGCCCGTGCATTGTAGTACTGACTGTACCCTCGACACTCGACCATCTTATGGAAGAAGAAGTACTCTTTTGAATTCTAGTTGTGAGTGAGAAACCTCGTTCAAGAGTTCTAGAGCATTACTACCGGCCGGGTTACTTTGAGTCGCCTACTAATAAGTAACCAATTTAGGCGTGACACACAGGTATATAAGATAGCTGGTAAGGTCATTCCCCTCCAAGTATCACTATCCGTTTCACCCCTATACTTAGGCACACCCTGTGCCAGACTCTTCCTCCTATCATTCCTGCTAGTACCGACCACCACCAGTGAGGTAATTCTTCTGCTGCCGGCCACCTTGTGCGTACGTCGCTTGTGCGCTCGCCTGCTTCGCTGTTCTGGACTTCTTATAACCACACGCCCCACGTAGCGTTGTGACAGCATTAATACTTACGTCTTACTTTTGTATCAATTTTAACTAGTTTAACTGTCCTTTATAAATAAACTATCACGTTTTAAATCAACTGCAAAGTAAATCCTGTGAAAGCACTCTTCTTTTAAAATGCCACTCAACTAAGGAAATTACTATGGTGCATGTATTCATACGCCTTTCGGCACTTTTGTGGTTTGGATCCTGGTAGACCTTCATTTCACTTAAATTGTGTAATGCGGTTAAGCTTTGGAGTACCCAGCCACATGATCATGTGATGTTACTTGAAGCTTTAACACGTTTATAAGCTTCAGAAGACGCTCCAACCCAATAAGCTTCACAAGACACTCTAATTATAAACTTCACAAGATGTTTCAACGCAATTATAAGCTTCACAAGATGCTTCAACATAAACGACGCTCCAACACAATTATAAGCTTAGTGCGCAATTAATTTACTGTAAGGAGGAGCTACTCTATATGATGAGCCTGAAAGACACAAGCAAGGGTAAAGATATTTTTGAAGCTGTGTCATAGGCATTTGAAAAGATCGGGCTGACATGGGACAAGCTCTGTGGAGTGCCAACGGACGACGCTCCAGCTATGACGGGCGAGTGCAAAGGAAAGGCATCGATGGTGTGCACAAAGGTAACAGAGAGCGGAGGAGAAACTGTTAAAATCTACTGTATATTCCACCAAGAAGCATGTTGTGCCAAGACTAACAATCTGGACGATGTGATGACCACTGTTGTACAAACTGTCAATATAATTTGAGCTAGAGGACTGTTTCACAGAGAGTTTTAAACATTCTTATCTGATGTGGACGCTGAATACAAAGATGTACTCGACCACTCAGATGTGCACTGGCTCAGCCGCGGCTCTGTGACACAAAGGTTTTATTCGCTGAGATCAGAAATTGAAGTTATTGAAAGACGAGGGTAGACCTCTCGCTGAACTGTGTGATGCTCTTTGGCTGGCAGACCAGGCATTTTTAGTTGATCTTACTCATCATCTGAATACACTGAACAAGAACCTACACGGGAAAGATCCCCTAGTGCCGAACCTGTATGCTCACATGAAAGCCTTTGTGTAAAGCTCCGCCTGTTCGAGACACAACTACGTAACTTCAATTCTACGCACTTCCCCACGCTCTGAAGTCCAGATACAGACTGTATTCGCAGCTTTCATGTGTTGACGTTACCTCTAGTGAACAGTCCAGTCCTTTGTTAATTATTCTGTACTTGGCCCTCATTAAAAAAGTTTGGACACCCCGTGTAAATGAATACATGTATTGAAATACTCTAAATGAACACATATTGGAATACACTGGGTGGTACAGTTTACCGACTCACTCAGTATGCAGAGACAAAGCTTCATCGAGTTTTCCATCTTCGAGAAGCTTCTCATACTCGAGCAGCTTTGGGTGCCTTGGCTGCAAAGAAAAATGTTACGGTAAGTTATTTATGGTAGAAAGTGTGTACTCTATTATAACAATACTGGAAGCAGTGGTACACACGACCAATAAAGGCGCACACGACCAATAAAGGCGCACGCGATGAATAAAGCTGCACACAATCAACACAAGTGCACACGATCAACACAGGTGCACACGATCAACACAGGTGCACACGATCAATAAAGCTGCACACAACTGCAAAAATTATACGCCACTGAAAGATCGCACAGTGGATATGAAACTCTGATACAAAAACTACTCTCGTTCTATGTAATAGCACTTCAACTAGCTAGAGTTCAGTTTGAATCTTAATATTCAGATTTGTTCTTTTCAGTTTTCATGAGTCGTTAACACAAACCAGCATAAAAAATTTGCATGAAAATTAACTGGTAGTAGAAATTCGATTGAATCAACATTTAGAAACTAAGTTTCGTATTTCTATTGAAGGAAACGCCAAGTAACAAGGTAAAACACTTCACACATTATTGTGGCAATAATTACATAGAACGCTAAAGTAGTTTACGAACTTGGAAGAATGAGAGAGAAAAATCAAAGTAAACTCATTAAAGAGGTAGTGACGGGCTACAATTAGCACAAGAGTATAACCCTTTCAGTACGAGCTCATTTTATATTAGCTTGAAATCATATGGATATTTGTTTACAATATATAGTGACACGCAAAATTATTCAATACATTGAATAATAGTAAAAATCAAAAATGCTAATTAATACTATTAGCACAAATGGACATTAATTATTAATTTCAACGTAAATTGTGAGTTCTCAAAAAAATAGTATGAATCATTGCGTTTTTCATAATTCATTGAAAAATATCAAAAGTGCTAATGCAAAAGTATTCAATACCCTCTACATTATATATTGTTAGAAATATTGTAGCACTTCATTTGACATGCATCTTAATATGAGTTACTTTTATGTTGATATGAAAATATTTCAGCTAATCACAGACGTACGTGTGTTTTTTATCCACCCATTTGAACCGGTAACATCTATTGTGAACATCTAAAGCAACAGGAAGTGTGATTTTCGATCATTTAGAAATGGTTCAATCGAAAGACTTATCGAATGACCTTCGAAAACGCATAGTGGACCTGTACAGAGAAGGAAGATATCTCAGGTTTTGAAAGTTGATGTAAACACGGCTGGGAGCGTGATTAGTAAGTGGAGTAAGACAGACTCTGTAACCAATGCGTCCATGAGCGACCGTCCGAGGAAAATCAATGGTGCAACAAGTGAGTCATCAGAAAAGTGAAACAAAATCCATTTATGACTCGTAACGTGATAAGAGATTTGTAGAAAGCTACAGTAACTGTCAGCAAAGACACCATCAGTTGAACTTTTCACCGGAGTGCCATTAACTCGAGCTCACCAAGAAAAACTCCTTTACTGAAGAAGAAACATGTTTCTAACCGTTTGAAATTTGTAAATGAGTTTTTAGGGAAGCCAGACATAGTTTAGAATTCTGTCGTGTGGTCTGACGAAACGAAAATAGAACTTTTCGGACATACTGTACACTAGAAGCTATGTTTGGAAGAAAAATGGTGAAGCCTATTCTTCAAGAAACACTATCCCAACTGTTAAATTTGAAAGGGGTAGGTAGTTTTATGGTCTGGGGATGTTTCTCTTCACGTGGAACTGGAGAATTGAAGGTAATTAAAAGAAGAATGAATGCTATCATGTACAGAAATATTCTCAATGATAACTTTTCAAGTCTGTCAATTCCTTCCAATTTGAGGATGATTGGATCTTTTAACAAGACAACGACCCAAAACACACATAGAAACTAATGAAAAAGGGTTTGATGGCAAAAAAATTGATGTTATGCAGTATCCCAGTCAATCACTTGACCTAAAACTGATCGAGAATTTGTAGAAGATTCTTAAAATTAGTGTCCACAAAAAGAATCCTCAGAATATCAAAGAACAGAGTTTTCTGCGTTGAAGAATGGTCACATATTACACCTGAAACATGCAAGACGTTCACCTGAAACTATGGAAACAGGTTCAATGCTGTACAACACAACAAAGGAGATGTAACTATATATTAAAAGCATGTATGTATTGAATACTTTTGCGTTAGGACTTTTGATATTTTTATCAATAATTAATAAAAAAATGAAATAATTCTTAATATCCTTTTGAGAACTTGTTATTTACGTTGAAATCATCAATTTATGTCCAATTGAGCGAATATTATTCATTAAAATTTGAGATTTTTACAATAATTCGATGTACTGAATACTTTTGCGTGTCTTTATATGTTCGGTAGGTGTTTACTTTTGTGTACCGAAATTCAACACGCTCGCACTCGCATAGCACTTTTAAGATGAATGAGAGGTGCTCATGGACCAGCTAACACCACAACGTTACTTATTCCAGCAGCTGTGGAGAAACAAAGGACATCGTTGCCATGCCACCCATTATGAAACAGAATATTATTACCATTATATTCCTAGTTTAACCACCACAGCCACAATAGGAGCGACTTCAACAGTGTCAGAGTATTCTCAGTGGACGACACAAGGTTATCAGAAATTCATCAAGTATTCCAGTTACCATAATTTCATACAATACAGCAAGATTATTGGCTAAAAACAAGCCCAAACCTGCTGAAGTTCAGGAGCCTTCTTCATCTCCTGCTGTGGCTGAAGTCGGGCACGCTGAGACATCTTCTCCTCTTCAGGTATGGCGAAAGGAACGGGCTTGTCATTCTGCTGCAGGAAAGAACCGAGGTCTCGCAAAAACTTGTCTGACGCTGGCAGGTCCTCTTCTTGCATTTGGGTCCAAAGACCTAAAGCTTTGTCGCAATTTCCATCGTTAACTGAAATTCAAAATGACCAATCAGGATTTTTCTTTAAAGAAGTTCATCAAGGCGTTATGATACGTTATCGAGTAAACTAAGAGTTCTATAGAAGCTTATGACGGCTTTTGAGATGATGTTTTTTAGAGTTGAAATAAATTGATCGCAGTGTATTACGTACACGCATTCTGGAATAACATTCGTATTTCTTCAACCCCATGAACAACTTAAATGTCCACATACAATGCCGTCCAAAATTACGTAAGGTATATAAAACTTCCAAATCTTCAACAATGTGAACCAATTTTGTTTTAATTTTCACTGAGTGTAAACATACAATACTTGAACTATTTCTAAAATTTTCGAGCTGCGCAAATAACACTATCATAGTTACTTCACATCTTATTACTTTGAGTGTCCAAAAGTAAGGACCAAATTAACGTTTTTACCTAAACATGCTTACAAAACAGATCACCGTAATTTTTTTAATATTTAGTGCTGAGACCTTTGTTTTCAATCACTACAGCGCATCCTTCATGAATTACAAAATGTGTTCAATTGCTGGGATTGAATCAGCACGCAACGTACAACAATACATTAATTTTTAACAAGGAAAATCCGTGTGCGGGTGTCACAAATTTTGAAGCTGTATAAAACGATTTGGTTATAAAGTAATGACAATGATGCAGCCCGGAATTACTGGTCCTCAGCAGGAGGGAAGGAACAACATGACTTGTATCATTCATGCAACCACCTTAGCGTTGTCCAGCAGTAGCAGCAGGTATCTTAGCGAATATTACAAAAGAAATTTACTCAAACTAAATAAGCACATCTTACTAATCATAATCTATTTAGGAACAGGTTGAACGATTGTGCAGATTTTAGGAATAGTTGACTGTTAGGAGACAGTCTGTCATAGCCTCAATATTACAAAAAGTCAACTCGACTTTTATTAGATATTAAAGCATCTCTTTAGGTAATTTTTACATTTTCGACTAAGATAGGTTAAAAAATTAATAAGTACAAACAGTTTTGATTAATATAAACAGCATACGCATCCTTAGCAATCATCACGCTAACGATTATTATAGTAGTAAAGAATGTATTTTCTGTCATTAAAGTCGGTGTACTGTGAATACGTGGAAATTACATTCTCTCATAATTCTACCGAAGACTACGCTCGGATCCTTCAAATAATCGGCACAAGGAACCAAGTATTGAATAAAAGCTGTATTTGCTAACTAGAGAGCTGAGAAAATAGTACAAATTAAATCGACGAAATGTAACAGCGATCATTCCATAGAAGCAGAAGTGTGATCACCAACAACAATTCTATTTCACGAACATGGTACGATTCCAAATTTCGAGAGTGCTAATGAGCTGTAAGTATCTCAAATGAGCGCCATCAATTGATCTTTTCGACACTGTAGATCACATTGAAAGGCCATTCGCTCATTACGAAAATTTTCCTTTCTCTGTAGAGCATGTTTCCAGATATTTTAATGATACAATATACAACTCATCCCTCTCATATCTTGTTTTTAAGTTGGAGAACAGTGAGTCCCAAACGACTTCACTAGAGCGACACAAGAGCACCCGGGACTTACTGTAAGCTTCCAGCAGGTACTCATAGACGAAACGGCGGTCAATTGACGTTCCGGCAGAGGCAGCAAGCAAGTCCTCGATGCGCTTCGTCTGCTTCTCCCTCAAATAGTATTTGCAAACTTCACTGACCGATTCGCTCCGAACGCGAAGGCCAGGAGTCTGCAAGAAGCCAAATCTTTACTGGCAGAGTGTACGGTCTTAATGTAACCACTGCACCCGCTCACGTACAATGACACTCAGTAAAACGGTGGCTGGAACCACAATGACTTAAAAGTTTACACAACGGCGACTGTAGCTGGTAAAAGTGGCTGTACCTCAGAAAGCCGAAAAGATAAAATAAAATGAAATAGAAATTAAGATACACGAAATGGGATGTATGGTACCCACATGCATGAACCTCCACACACAAAAGAGAAAAAGGGGAAAGAACAAACAACGCCTAAAAACTAAATTTTAAAGAGGCTTAGGCAACAAGAAGACGGACTGCATTAGAAGTAGCTAAGAATACTACTGAGAAACGTTATTTCCTGAAGGAACTCTGACGAAAACAGCTGACAACTCCCAAAATTTAGAAAAAATACAATCTTCCTCATCCTCAGACATTCGGGAATTATACATACACCGAGAAGCGTGCACCGTCCTGTAAGACACGCCGCACAATTGCAGCCCATGTGTCTATAAAGAGCTTCTTAAGACTAACACTTATGAGCGTCAGGTTTAATAATAGAAATATTGGGAAGCCAGTTCAATGATGACGAGACAACTACAGACCACATACATCTGGAAGTACACTTTCAGTTATGAGCAATAATACTTTATTATAAACATTTGAAAGCAAAAAAAATACAAAAAGTTGTCGAGTAAACCATAAAAATTCAGTCAACTCATGGAGTTCGTGCTAAACTAAGGAGCCACAATATTATGAAGGAGTGAAGATGAAATAGCTTGTGAAAGATCTAGTCATTCACTAGGATGCCAGCCTAACGAGCAGTGCGTGTACTTCAGAGGTGCTCTTCTTGGTAACATGGGTATACGTACTAAAATTTGACACTTGTGCGGTTCCCCATCTGTCGAGGCACGACCGACAAGCGTGGTTAATAGTCGAGCACCTGCAGCCAGAGTGGTAACACCTATTCACTCCTGCTGTCGAATGGTTGCCTTGTGGCAACCATTTTTGTAACTTTTAGCACTTCGCAATTTGTGGTGCAATAAAGGAAGATATAAACCCCTTTTATCGTATGTTCGTAATTCATGATGCAATCAATAAATATATATAAAACCTTCTAAGCATTTCATCTGGATTCATAGTGCACTAAATAAGTATATAAAAACCGTTATAATCAAAGTATTATTCAACATAAAAACCCGAAGAGACCCCACAGAAAATTTAACGGTTGTTGCAGGGCTGCTGGCTAGAAGAGCTAAGCTAATTTGTCACGACACATGCTCACCAACTTGAGGAGATACAAATCCCCGATGACGCCAAATTATTCATGACGTCGCGTTTCATATCCACTACTAAGACCTGTTGTTCACCAATTCTTAGTTAGAAAGCTTCACCAGCACAGAAAGTACCTCGAGAACGCGCTTTGCCTCCTTCACCCGCTCCTCGTCTACGAAGAAACAGGCAAGATCGAAGAGACTGTTGTGCTCGCCGTACAGATCCGTGGCCATGTCAACCAGCTGTTGTAACCTGTAATTCATAAGCTTTGTCACGCACAGCCTTGCCATCATTTTTTTGGAGCCAAGTTAGATTTTTTCACAAACCAAGCAAACTAACGTAAATAAGGCTAAAACACTAAGATATTCTATTCAATATGATCAACAAATAATGATTTTCCAAGTTCACATGTCACTTAATGTAAACTTTAAAAGATGGCAACTACGACGCCTTACGTTATTGAAGGAATCTTTCTGAGGCCAAGAAAATGTGTAATGTTAACTCACTTGTTAGTGTCCTCTCGTTTGATGAGCTCCTTAGCAATGCCTTTCCTGAAGGGGATGATGTTGTAGTTACGCTTGCACTCGACCACGGATGCCCATGCCGCATCCAGGTCTCCTCTGTACACGAGGAATAGCTGTCATGTCAACGCAGCAATTGCTCGCAATATTCTTTACTTTGATGAACAAGATCGTGGCGAAAAATATCCCAAATGTATCTAATTGTATTTTGCAGAGGCTATTTGATTTACATACAATTTCGTTTTGTCGCTACAATTGGAAGGAACCAAAACATTCTCAGACTCTTATTACTAGAATTATTCTTGAACATTTTTAATACAAAAGAAACATAGTCGCGTATGAATTCCGTTAGAAGGAACACCACCGTAGCCAGAAGACGCAAAAAGTGCACCGGTACTCATGAAGTATCAAAGAAGGCACTCCAATATATAAACAATTAAGAACGTGTAGCAACCTACGATGAGACGTTAACGTGTTCAAGTTTTCAGATGCTACCTAGTGCAATATACATTTAGGTATTATTAGCAAGGATTTGACGACTGTTACAGAGCTCTAAATGAGAAATGAGGACTGGAACAAAGCTCACTTGACTAGGTAGGCTCGCACGATGGGGTTGATGAGACGGCGAGAGGGTGCAGCAAACTGACCGTCTAGAATAGCGCGCTCTAGTCGAGACACCATCTCCACGTCACCGCTTTCAGATGACGGTGTGAGAATGCGGTTGCACAACAAATCCTGACAAGTGCATCACAAAATTAGCTGCTTCATTTTAATCTTATTAATTCAGTTAGTTGGGCGCTTTCATTAACATAAACACTCAGTCGTGCATTTGTTTTGATTACACAAGTATCGCACATTAAGAAACTGATACTTGTATAAAAACTTTTAAAATTGATGCAAAATATACCGTATTTATTGGCAAAAATCAATACTATAAGAAAGTAGAAAGCATTTGCTCGGAAATCGTATCTTGGGCATCCACAAAGGCACAGAAAACAGTCTGATGAGCGTAATGGCGTAGATTTGGTAAAGTTCCTTCTTCCAAGTCCAATACAATTGAATAAATGACCAATGATGATCAAGTAATACAAGTACACTTACTATCCCATGATCTTTGCCTTCGGGAGCAGGATTCTTTTCTCCAGAAGCATGTCTTTTCTTCGCTTCTGTCTCCAAGAACACAGCAGCATCTGGAGAAAAAATAGAAAAATCAACAAAACCGTAAGCCCCGTGACAACCGTTAAAGATATAGGTAAATTTGAGAAGTAGGGAAACCACCTTGTGAACGTGAATTACACAAAAGGATATGATACAGTGTTCTTATGAACGAAGCCACAAACATTCCAGAACAAAATAACCAAAATATACCAAATGAGGCTTCCTCACGTTACCCTCAATTGTAGGTCCCTTATTGTAAAGAAGTAGGCGTGTTTATTTTAATTTACAGAAGTGAGCACCTACCAAAGACATGTTGTATACAAACATGACCTATATGAATACCAGGTAATAGAAAATTAACATCTTTAGAACAAAAGTGAAAAACTTAACGAATGGAGACTGAGCTATACAAATCTCTGAAACACGTAAACTGTTTCGGTCTTTCATTAAGTGGATGACTTTAAATTTTGTGGAAGTAAGCCCATCATAAAAGCTATACACGACTGATATTAACTGAGTAAACTCTCCTTGCAGTTACTGTTAACCTTCAATTCTGTCGGCGTCCACATAGAGATTGGCAATCTTGAGGATGGCCTTTGATGTGAGCAGAGCATCAGGCTCAATTTCCTTGATTTTCTCGAGCATATCGAAGGCAAGCTGCGGCTGGTTGGTTTTGTGGTACAGGTTGATGAGGTGCACGCGCAACCCGACGCCCACTGGGAACTGGTGGGTCTCCTCCAGCATCTGAGCAGACACACAAATACTTGATGGTCAACGAATACGTCAAATACATACAAATACACACGATTATTTCTGGGATAATTTGAAAACAAAAATTTAGAGAATGGTCGTACATTTAGAATAAAAAATTTCTCAGTAAGTGGTTTTAGTATGTTAATTTGTATTAGTGTAACCGCTAACTCCCAATAGTTTCTTTTACGCTCTTCGTTACTTAATTATTCTAGAAATTTCTTCTCTCTTAAACGAAACGTCACTTCAGCCACGCCTTAACAATTCGAAATCACAACCATACTGAATCACAGCACACGAGAGAAATTCATGTAAAATTTTTTGCCTCTGCGACAGCAATCACAAGTCCAGACAGCGAAGGCTTACCTTGAGCACATTATTGGCCTTCTCCAGCTCATCAGCGTTGCAGTACACAATCAATAAGTTAATTAGAATAGGCTTAGGGTCGCGGCCGCTCTCCGTACACTTCCCTAGTGCTTCTTCCAGCTGTTCCACCGATATTTTGTTCTGCATAAAGTAAAAGTTTCATTACATTACAACCGACTAAAGCAAAATCAAAATCCGCTGTAAAAGACCAGTCACACTCCGTTAGGGATTTTCTGGCGAGTGGAGCAACACAAACTCGACGTCGTAAAACTTTTAAAAAGGGATGAAAATCACGATCAATCAGTCATTTGGAAGACGCACTGACTGTGCACTGCTACACCAGAGATACAGTCGAGCAACTGATGTCAATTGAATGACTCACGTAGGAGAGGAACTGAGGGCGGCGCTCGAGCTGGACCTTTTTTAAGGTGCCAGAGGCGAGGCAGCTGAGAAGCGTGTTAACTTCAGACGTAGCTCGGCGACCCAGCGCGTAGGACAAAGAAGCCTCGCGTTCCTTTGAGATGGACAAGCCACGCTCCTTCAAAGCCTGCAATGTGAGGTGGTTAACATAGTGTCTAGGACTCTAGGTCTACATTTGCACTAAGTGCTTTTTTTGCATGTACATGAAAAAAGTCGGTGAGCAGTACGTTAATAAAAGGTTAACCTTCTTACCTTAGCAACCACCAGCCATTTATGTTGGCTATTTTTATACACCAGTAAGTAAACAAGCCCAAATAAATTCCATGAAATGCTGGTCAGACTCGAGACTCTACACAACACTGATATGCAGCCCTAATGAACTTGCTCTTTCTGAATTATAACTTCGTTATTATATTCGCAAGAGCTCAGATAAAGTATCAAAATATAATGAAAGTGAACACGTGAGTTTATGAAATCAGTCTCGGCGTAACTAGATGAAAGTTTGAACGAGGGATCTCGTTCTCAAGCTCTATAGCAGTATTACCGGCCGGGTTGTTTCGAGGCACCTACTAAGTAGTTTTGTGTAACCCGCAAGTATATAGGATGGTTAGTGAGAGTAAGTAGTGGTTATTTCTTCAGCTGCCACCTGCGTAATGCACACGTTAAATGTGCGCTCGCATACTTCGTTATTTCTGAGTCTTGTAACTACTCGCATGACGCAGCGTTGTGATGGAGTTATATCTTGCATTTTATTCCGCCATCGATTTCAACTGTTGGTTATAAATAAACTTTCACGTGTTAAATGAACTACAAAGTAAATTCTGTAAAAAGCCCATATCTTTCAAAAATGCGTCTACCAAGAAAAATATTACTGTGGAAACAGAGACGGAACCACTGGCAGTCCTTCCATTTACACGCCTTTCGGCATTTTTGTGGCTTGCATTCTGGAGGGTCTTCATTTCTCTGGGCTGTTTAATGCGGTTTAGAGTTGTGGAGGTGTAACCGGCCACAAAAGCAATAACCCTGGACTCACAGTGAGAAGCGCAACCCAGTCGAAGTCCTCTGAGGCAGACCCGCTCCTCTGACTGATGTCCAGCAGGAAGCGACCCACCACATCCTCGACGTCCTGAGCCACCGGTTCTTCGTTGCTTTGCAGTTCACCTGTTACAACAACGGTTAGAAATGACTTGTCCAATAATCTTAGGTATATAGATTTGGCATCACTATTCATTTGGATATTATTGCTACCTGCCTCATTTTTTATTTCATCTAGCCGTATCAGTCTTACCATATATTTCTAGTATTCACTATTGAGCACATGGATTTTTATCCGTTTGGTAACCTTCACTCCCGATTTAGCTACCATAAGAAAGAGCACACAAATATACACCTATTTCACACTTCAAATTTCGCGTCAAAGCTCCCACAGCCTTATACCCTTCTCCATCACTCGTTCATTTGCAGAAAGGCACCTCTACGCATGTCAGAAAATTAAATTTCTTCCATCGCCTTTCTTTTCAATATAAAATCAATTCGTAACAATTTTAAAAACGTAGAACATATAATTATTTAAATGAGAAGGCAAAAAACAAGATTTGGTCGATATTGTTCCAGTAATAGCTGCTGAATGCAAGTAGTAAAAACGAACTTTCGCGATCCAGATTTTATAACACATCTTCCACAGAAAAGAAGGACGACTGAGGATGAGCCCTGCTCATGGATATCCTGGTTGTTGTTCTTTGTCCAGCAGGTGATCCGAGGGAAACATGGGTGAAGTCGTCTGCGTATGAGCTGATGAGGTGCAGTGGAAGGATAGTCTGAGACAAATAGTTTGAAGAGTGCTGGGGATATGACGGAACCCTGAGGGACGCCCGTCAAGACGGGTCTGAAAGAGTGGTGGTGGTGGTGGTAGGAGCATTTGGCTGATCGGTCCTCGAGGTAGAAGACCAGCCAGCGGACTATGTCGTGGTTGAGTAGAGAGAGGAAATTTGGGAGATGAGTTGAGGGTGGGGGACGGTGTCAAAAGCTTTGGAGAAGTATATGGCTATGATAGTTGTGCGGAGGGGAGGGTGGTGCTGGTTGAAACCTGGAGCTATTGTGTAACTTAGGGGAAGTAGGGCGGAGGTGGTGGAGTGAAGGTGGCGGAAACCGTGTTTGGAGTCAGCGAGAAGTATGGTTACCGTCAGGTGTGGTAGGAGCAAACGTTCCAGCACATTGACGTCAGGACAGAGGCGTGAGATGAGGCGATAAGAAGAGCTGAGTGAGGGTGGCTTGCTAGGGTTGGGGATGGTGATAATAATGGCTGTTTTCCAAATGAAAGGGATAGTGGCGTGGGAGAGGTTGAAGGTGTTGGTGAGATAAGTTATGCCTGAGAGGCCGAGGTGGCGGATGTGGAATATGGTCTGGGTGTCCGGACCGGCTGTAGTCGAAGTGACGGAATTTTTTATGGCCTCCCTTGTTTGGTCGTCGGTGAAAGGAAGGAAGGAACGGTCTAAAGGTGGAGTGTGCGAATAGATCTGAAGATCTTGCGGGATGATCTGTTACGTCGGAAATGACAAACATTTGTGAATTGGCTGCAGAAGGATTAAGATTTGGAGTTGAACGTGGTGACTTGGTTGTCGAAAGTGATGGATTGGTTGGGGGTTGACTGTTGGATTTGCCGGAGAGGAATTTGAGGAGGGACCAGAATTTGGAGGGGTTTTGGTGTAGGTTATGAGACTGGACTTTGTCAGAGAGAGAGGGATCACTGGGATTGGAGGAGCGAAGTAGGTCTCGTTGGTTGGTGAGAGAGATAGCAGAAGGGGGAAAATTTTCCTGCAGCCCTTAAGAATGAAACGATGGGCAGCAGTTTGGAGGGTGAGACGGATAAAAGCCTCTCATTGTGCGCAGGAGGAGGGTAGTGGGGCATTACAGAAGTTCTCTTCAGTGTGAATGGTAAAGATGTCCCAGTTAGCTTTGTTAAAGTTGGTGAAGGTTCTGCAGGAAAGTTATTTAGGGGGTTGGTGGAGAGGGAAATTGTTATGGGGAGGTGGTCAGAGTTCAGGTTAGTGAGGGGTGTCCAGGTGGTTTCCAGGGTTAGGTGGGGGCTGACAATGGTGAGATCAGGGGAAGAAGGATTGCCTTTGGAAGAGAGGCCGGTGGAGGAATCTTGATTGAGAAGGATGAGGGGCTGGAATCGATGGCATTGATTACGCTGATGCCTCTTGCTGCAGCCCTGTCGTTCGTTAATGAAAACCAAGCGGGGTTGTGAGCGTTGAAATTACCCATTATGATGATATTGAGGTTCGTTTGATGATCGAGGTGGGAAATGTTGAGTAAGCAGGAGAGCAAGACATTGGCGGGGGTATGCAAATATTGTAGTCTGTAGAGGCTGTTATACCCTGTGATGAGATGATCGGAGGTGAGTACGGAGTAGTGTATGAGGAAAGCCACACCGCCGCCAGCCCGCCTGTCGTGACGGACGAAGGAATAGGAGGGAAAAGGGTGAGGTTTAGAGAAGGAAAGTTTTGTTTCCTGGATAACAGCTATGAGGATGGGATGAGTAGATATGAAGAAGGCGAGTTCAGAAAAGTAATGCTGGAGACCATTACAGTTGAATTGGAGTAGGGGGAATGAGTTGGGAGGAGAGGGGATGGATGATTGAGTGGGTGTAGGGGGAAGGTGACAGGAGGGGAGAGGGGAGAGGTGGGAGGTGGACTAGGCGTTGGGCTGGATGGGGTATCTCTGGCTGCCCGTGAGACAGAGGCGTGGGGTTGACCAGAGCAGGAATGACAAGATCAGAGAGGGGTGAAGTCAGCAACCCCATCGAGACGAGAGCAGCGCCGGTGAGCCCCAAGATGGGAGGAGGTACATAGGAATGAGACTTCCCTACCTGTGACCCAACAGGAGCACACAGAGCAGGGAAAGGCAGGGTGATGTGAGCTTTGGGAGCCAGGGTTAAGGTGGACCCCGCCCCTCAGCAGGAGACTCTATGGTGGATAAATGAGGGTGGGAGAGGAGGTTCCGGCGTCACTCGTGCTGGTGACGCCGCCCGGCCGAAAAAAACAGCAGCAGTGGAGGGAGAGGAGCGCTTGAGCCCCGGAGCCTACCAGAAGTGTTTCGCCCGTATTTGGCCGGCCGAGGCGGAGTACTCCCACCGCGTCGAGGCCCGGACATCGGAAGATGAACATGCTGATCGTTCACACCAGCATGCATGTCCAACATTGCAGGTGACACCCACCAGAGTCGTAAGAACCCTGACCAGGTACACCCACACACATGGACCACATGGTAGGTGACGTCCACAAGAATAGGAAGAACCCTTACCTAGTACACCCACACGCATGGAGCGTATAGTAAATGACACCAACAAGAGTAGGTAAAACCGACACCTGGTACACCCACAAGTATAGACCACATAGTAGGTGACACCTGCATGTATTGACCTCTTAGCAGATAACACCCGCATGTATCACATAGCAGATAACACCCGCATGTATCATATGGCAGGTGACACCACAGTACAGAGAATATAAAGTTGTGTCATGTGGGAAATCTGGGTTATTAACATCAGGAAAAGCCGTGACGTAACACATCCAACCATAGCACACAAACGAAATTATTGAATCATTATGTCGTGAGAATGATAACTTTTGTGTACTGTTGTTATTTTGTCGCGAAGGCTGCCCGTGCCGAACCTTATAAAAAAGTTTTTCCCAGAATTATTTGAGTAACATCAAAGACAGCTCTAAGTTTAGGCTTTTTCATTTACCAGCAAAATTAATTAAACTGGATATGAAGCTTTGAAAATTAATTTCATATTCAAATAAGAGGTTATCTCACAAATAGTGTAATGAAAGTGCTAATAATAATTGGTTTAACAAATCTGAGCAAAAATCGTTCTTTCTTCATAATGCTCATAATAAAAAGTGACTATTCAGTTAGTAAATAGATTCTGATGATCCTTCAATTCTGCCTGCATACTGATGAACTGATCTCACCCTCCATAGCTTTTCATCTTTTTACTAATGCTTTGTTATGTGCAGATCTGTTAGTAGTTTTTTCTATTTTTCTATTGAGAGTATGAATGGACTACTTTTGAGCTAATGCTGCCGCATTTTCACTAAAGTCATGCAAAATCGTCATGCTCTTACAAAACAATTGTAATACTATAGTCACCTCTAATTCAGTAAACGCCAGGTATTCAGTAGCTTCGAAGTCGCGGTCGTATAACACGTTCTCCGTAATTCCCTTAAACTCGCTATATCTTTTTAATATTCTATAATTCAGTAATGGAACGTGAACAAATCTGTTGCGATATAACGTTCACCGGTTAGAAGTGACAACCCCGACTTTTGAATTTAATGATCACTTACTTTTGACGAATATTTCAATAGATAAAAAGCGCTCGGGCCTCTAGGTTGTCGGTAGTGGTGCTGCGTTCGTACATCTGCCAACCCACATCTTACGAAAATAATCAATCAGCGCCCGTTGGAATACTAACGTGGGTATGATGTCACCCTCTAAAAATGGTGACGCCACAGTGGTCATGACACTATTTAAAACTACTAGTATACTCTATACTGTGGGTGACACCCACACGAGTAGGGAGTCCCTCACCTGGCAGAGACTCGGCAGAGTCCTCGTTCTCCTGGGGAAGCCGGTCAGGCTCACGCCCCACCCTTATTTCACTCAGGAGCGCTGCGCTGCTCCAGTAGTCCTTGGTGCGGACAGTAGCGATTGCCAGGTCGCGCCGGGCATTCGGCGCGATACGGAACCGATAATGTTGCACTGCAGTTAAACGAGATCAAGTCAAACTCAAAAGCAGTATGAGAGTGAGGCCAACAAAATAATATAGAAAAGAAAAATGTCTAATCTTCAGTAACAATTGCACTATGGATGCAAAGAAAGCCAACACAAGGTTGAGAAAGCTCATTATGATTGAAGAAGCTTATTGACGTACTTCCCAAAGTAACTAACCAACAAATTCGAAGGCAATTAAAGCCTGTTCAAGTTTTCAGGTTAGATTTTGAGCTCGGATGATTTGAAAATATCACAGTTAATTCAACAAAATTTCTATTTATATTTCTTATCGCTGTTTGAGTTGTGCCTGGTACTTATCAAATTTTAATTTGGGAAAACGCTAGAACACTCTAAGCTTCATAGAATTTAGCAAGTACTGCTAAATTTACAATGTGTAATAGAGATTTCTAATATTTTTTTTACACGAGAACATTTGAAACCCAAATAAGAAAATCGAGTTTTCTAGAGACATTTAGAGTGAAATTTAATTTCGCCCCTTTTTTTCTCTGTTGGTGTAAATGCCAGATATGGGAAATAGTAGCTCTACCCTCGTTACTGTACTCATCAAACCAAAACTAAGGATGCTCACAGTCATTCAGTCTGAAGAAGTTACAAAATATGTACATAGTCGTCCGCCGCCATGGCAAAAGACATGGTTAGCATTAGAATGAAACGCATGAACACCAGGTAACAGTCTCACAACTGCCATCTGAATGGCTAAGCCCCAACTGGCCTGCGGGATGTTTGTTGTACAATATGATCTACAGAAAGTCATACGTAATAAAACTATTCCCTAAAAAATATATATTCGTTATATTTTAATAAGCCAAGAGGGGCAATGATGCACCATGAGATATTTGTGTTTATTGCGTCATATGTTCAAAATGCTCTTCAATCTGACCCCTGCACAACTCTGCTCTTTTCTTGGTGTGGCTTATCATCTCTCTAAGATCCTCCTCACTCATGTTGGCTGCGAAGTCCTCCACAATGCGTTTCAACCCTGCAAGAGTGCTTGGTTGACACGTGACAATGTGCTTTATGGCCTGGGCTCAGAAAGAGCAATCAATGAAGCACTTGTCTGGAGGCCACTAGTGATCCATCCGATGTAAAATCAATGTCATCAAAGTTGGATTCCAGGAACAGGAGAGACGGGTTTATCACATAGCAGCATGTGCCGTCTTGCTGGCACCAGTACTAATGTCTGGTGGCCAAAGCTCTAACTGTATCTTCAGGATGACAAACGATGACAATTGTTGAATGAATGAAGAATTGTTTGAAATTATGACTAGTGCAGAGTAGTTTCATCGTTTTTGAGGATGCCAGTTCCAAGATGAAATATTTGGGGTACCGGAAAGTTCTGTTCTGACTGTTGTTAGAAATAATAACACAGGTTTTCAGAGAAATTGAGGCAAACCTTGAATATAGTTGTCCTTGTTTAATTTCTTGCGTTGATTTCACATACAAAACCAGTTTTCACTCATCACCTCTAGTTTTTGAGATATACATGTACATATACTACTAACTGCATGTATAGTAATTGGACACAATAAATGATTGGTTTAAAGGCAAGAAAGCTGCCATACAGATGATTGTTCTTTTTGTCTAACAAATATAACAGGTTTGCAAGAAATGAAAGAAATAAACTCCGCTTCAACCTTGAACATTTATGAATCCTTTTCCGCCGATGAAATGCTCTAAAGAACGAAATAAACGAAAATCTGATAGAGCAAGGTCTGGCGAGTATGATGGGTGAGAAAGGACTTCCCAATCTAAGGACTTTATTTTTTTCTTCAGTTTGTTTGGCAGAATGGGGTCTAGCGTTACCGCGTTGTAAAAATAACTCCTTTTCTGTTCACTAGAGCAAAACCTGCTGTACGCAACGATGCATTTAGACGTTCGATTTGCTGACAGTAAAGGTCTGCAGTCACAGTTTTTCCTTGCTTCAATAAATCAAAGTTAAAGACACGAAAAGGAAAGAAAAAGAAAAGGACTTTTCGGTACCAATAATGATTTGAAACGTGAAAATTCATACATTATATGTACGATATCGGTGGCAGCATAGATACCCTTATTTCCTGAAAATATAGTGATTAAATATTTATTATGAATTTTTGTTTTAATATCCCTATCTGTAGATTATACTGTAACAACGACAGAACTCCTTCTGGTTTACGTCCGTGACATTATGTGGACGGTTTTTCTGTCCTCATTACTCAAGTGAGAATATGTGGACGGATTTCCAGTCCTCATCACTCCCGAGAAAATATGTGGACGGTTTTTCTGTCCCAATCACTCAAATAAGAAAGTGGGATAAGATATCAGACGTCATCTGCACAGCACCCAAGACTTACCTGTTCACTCGCATACTCTGTTCGTGACGCCTCTGGAGGGCGTTCATCTCTGCAGACATCTCTTCATCCACTGCCTATTCTACTTTTCCATTCATTTTGTACCTAAGATTTATTGTAGACACTCTAATTTTTATTTTATAAGTTTTTCAATTATTATCTTGACATTCTAAACATTTCAATATGCACTTATGGAACTTTGATCTCGAATTCAGAAGTACAGCGTTCCCGCCTCTGTACTTTATTTCTCATTTTAACAGACTGTGTCAATCCAACAGTACTTTCTGAGCCCCTCAAAGCAAAATACTTGGCTTAACTTCTAAATATCACGGTAAAGACAGGAGCAAAAAGAAAAAATAGGAACTACAGTTGAAAACTTTTCTATTGAAACATATACGCCCTTGATGTACACCAACTCTGAATTTACCTTGATAACATTACTGAGGCACACCAGCATCCTGTATGTACGTGCAGGCAGTGTAGGAGGGACCTCACACGACATCTTGTGTGTATGGGCAGTGTAGGAGGGACCTCACACGACACCCTAGATGTATGGGCAGTGTAGGAGGGATCTCACACGACACCCTAGATGTATGGGCAGTATAGAAGGGATCTCACA
>VCRD01003558.1:41764-51774 GCA_006783055.1 Trinorchestia longiramus
ACGCATAAATTTATGATGAAGTAGGAGGTAGTGGCAGTGTCACTGTACAGCTAAGTAGGAATAAAAGTAACAATGTCATGGTTTATGAGCAACAAAAAGTATACAGACTTTCATTTGAGACTAAATAAACTATTCAAAACAAGTAATTAAGTAAATCATTATCAAAGAAGCGTTTTGTTTCAACAAAAATTGTTAAAAGACAATACAATAATATCAATGACAAGGAAATAATTATCTAACGGAAGCAATATTCGAACACCATAGTCTGAGCTGACGATATCCTTATTGATTCCAATTGCTTTTCGCTGATTAGCTCTTAAACTGAAACCAGCACTAATTTTCTCTTAATGATGCACACAGAGACATCACCAGCATACACCACTCTTCCCTCTGAGAGGAGCTTCAGAATTCTATGTATTCTGAAATCCACACAGCTCTTTGGATGATAACTGCCCGTAGAACATATGTACATAAGTTCTGTACAAGTATGCCACTGCCTGTATATCTCACATGAAAAGGATTCAATTATGAAAACTTTAGTGAAGTTAAAACAACAAAAATCAAATGTATACATATCTTGGATTTTTACATGTAGACGTAAATGAAGTTAAAAAGAGACTGAACACTAATTATGAACTGAACTTCCTGCTTCTCTCTGTACAAGCCACTGAAGAATAAACGTGAACACATTTCTCAGCAGACATGCAGCAGTGGTATGATGCGTGCTTGTATTGAGATGTACCTCAGACACACAACACAACGATGGCGTACAACTACACACAACAACACCCGTGCCTGTAGCTGCGTGGTGCACACAAGTGAGGTTGCAATGCATCCTAGGTCGAGGACTTGGATGGGCGTCCAGTTGTCATTCATGCATCATATCAAATGATCAAAAACTAGTGCAGGAAACACAAAGCTTAAGTGAATTGACGAACATATTTCAAAGACGTAAATATTAGGGGACACGAGCGACAACCTTGTTTATTACAACAACAGACTAACTCTTTTAGGTTTATGAAATTATATTGTGTATTTATAATAGAAGCGTGACCTGATCTAACACAGACGATATGCTCTCAAGTCAGTGACACTTTAAAAAAGTATATTTTAACATACGCTGACGAGGGCACTCCGCCACTGTATAGGGCGACCCAAAAAAGTTAACCGGAATTTTATTTCTGTTTATTGATATCAAGAATACCAATCTAGGTTAGTATACTTATCCGTGATTGAAGCAGTTTGATTCATATATGCAATAAAAAACAGACCATTCTCTTATGCACAAAACTGATTTTCTAGATACCAATATATAATAAAAAAATTGTTCCAAGGGGGAACAGTAGAAGGAAAGAACAGTCACAGAACACACAGTTCACTGTTACACACACTTGACGTTATAATTCTACAATAAATTACCAAATAAAAAAC
Organism: Trinorchestia longiramus; assembly: GCA_006783055.1. Lineage (NCBI taxonomy): Eukaryota > Metazoa > Arthropoda > Malacostraca > Amphipoda > Talitridae > Trinorchestia > Trinorchestia longiramus. The sequence continues at coordinate 43,196 of VCRD01003558.1, forward strand.
ATTACCCTAAGACAAAGGAGGTCAAGTATGAGAAATGCTGTATGATGGCATGGCTCAACATTGCATAACCTAAGAGAAAACTTATTACACCGAGACAAAGGCAGACAAACACGAGGAAAGCTACATGATAAAAAGCGACTGCCTAGCCTAACTACTTACCCTGCTCTGGAGTGCCCCAAAATCAGAGCATGGAATATGTTATCGTTGATGGGAAGGTTGCGCTCCTTCATTACCTCCAGGATGCTGGTCGCGCCCTCGATGTCTCCAAGCTGCAACAGGTTACAAGTTTAGTGCATGGCAACAGGCTAACACATGACATCTTCTAAAACTCATGCTATTTATACCGAACTAGACAGTTCCCATGGAAATTCCACGATTCAGATTTGAATAATTTGTATTTATATTAAGATAAAGGTATTAAAAATTTACTACGAATTACTGGGTTTTAAATGAATACTTTTCATTAATACATACAGAACTTCCATTCTGTATCTTACCAACCGATAACATGGCCCAGATAGTACACGTTGAAATTCTTTATTTAAAAGTGACAAAATTAAGGATCTATGCAATAAACATTTTTCAGTTTTACCCGCGGTACTTTCAGAATTTTTATGAATCTATACAAAACTTTTACACATCTTTTCTCATCATAACATGGTCGTGTGAGAGAAAAATGCTAATAACGGAAATGTAAAGTATTTTATAGTGATCCGGTGGCTATGGTATCCACAATACAATGCTTATACTACATGCATACCCGTTCTAATTTCAGTTCAATAATTTTTCTTCAGTAATAGATAGGAAGTAATGGGACGGACACACACAGATACAGAGAGAGAGAGAGAGAGAGATGGACATACATAGTCGATTGTACAGGGTGGCCCATACGTACTATGGTACCTTTTTAAAACTATCATAGCTATAAAACTACAAATGGTAAAGAGATTTGGTTAATTCAGAATGAATGAGGAAATTTCAAAGTTTTCTACCAGCGTATCAAGTCTACCGACAATCTCATACTAAAAATGACCGTGGTGTTTATATATTTAATAGTAAAATGTGTACGCGCAAAATACAGGTTCTATGAAGTAAAATACATTTTTCATTTTTACCCGTGGTATTATCAAAATCTGAATATTTTTCATGAGTGTATACAGAACTTCCATTTTCTGTTTTATCTACGAATCACAGGGCCGAGTGGGAGAACAAAGCTAAAAACGGAAAAATGGCGTTTTTAGAGTGATCCAGTGCCTATGGTACCGACAATATAATGCATTGTATTGTCTAGTGCAATGTGTACCCGTTAACTTTGTCACGCGAGCAGCATTGCTTCGTCTTGCCATTTCGCGTCGTTCGTCAGATAGTCTTCAGCGTCTTTCTTGCTGCTTCTCTCTTACGGTTGGACACGTTTCTATTCATGTTCGCCTTTTTTGTCGGAATTTTATCCTGAAATATCCTTTACTCTCTCTTTGAAGCTTTTCAAGAAAACCAGAATTCCGAAAAAAATAACTCAATTTCCAAAATCTTTGGCCTTACACTAAGTATTAGCCAGGTTACTGGTCAAACTAATTTTAAATATTTCTTTTCGCATTATCAATTAAAAATATCAAAGCATCATGACGAATTTCAACAGAAAAAAGTCCAAAGAAAATTTCTATTTGTAAAAATAAACCGATTGTGTTTCTTTGGATACCATAATGCCAGTGAAAGAGAATTAAATTACCACAGAAAAATAATGCAATAGAATGATTTCTTGTATTTCTTAAGCTTCATCCTCATTGCTATCAAAGCTATCGATTAGATCACCAAAACCAAACTGAAGTACGATCATTCAATGGGGACGCTCAGCCACCAAAGCAGTAGTCACACTGAGCAGCTGACCTGGGCATAGCGCATGATGAGCCTCTGGTACGTGACGCGGTTGGGCTCAATGTGCTTGCATTTGAGGCGCTCCAAAAATTCCGAAGGAGAGAAGCCATGCTCGTTTTCAATGTAGATGCGAAGTAGAGCGTTATAGTGAGATAAATCCAAAGGCAGGCCTGAAAATATTGCATGATAAGATAACGTGGAGATTAGAGTTTAAAAGAACATAAACAACAATCAAAAGAATGTAATAAAATAATTGATCACTCGCATTAATGTACTGCAGCTGGTTGCAGCTACTGACGGTCTATATTCCTTTATATGATTTTCGGTAGCTGTTCATTTTCTTATCCACTGCTTGTAGTACTAAACATTTTCACGAGCAGCTTCTCTCATTCTTTCTCTATCCATTGTCTAATTCTAAGAAAGAGTCAAACTTCCTCATAAGGAATAAGCTTATGGAGGCACTCATTTACTGAAGATCTTTCCTGTAAATGTGATACAATCTTTCGTTACATCGCATTCACCTGTAAAATTAATAAACCCTAAATATTTTGTGAGAGTAACAGAAAGGCTAAGAAGCTAACAACATAACTAACGAAGGAATAAGTAGAATTATAATGAAACTATAAAACGGATAGACTAGACGTAAATGTATTGTTTTTCAGTATCTAGGATAAATTTTCAATAGACAAGTTCGATTTTTTTCACCTGCAATCATACCTTTGAAACTTTTCAGTAAAAATCTTCTATAAGTTACATACCACGATTTTCAAAAATCTGCCAGAGGCTGTGGGCAAGCTCTGTGCGGGCTGACGGCAGCTCCTCAGGCATGATTGAACCACAGCACCGCAGCACCACCAGCGCTTGTGAGGAGCTCACAGAGTCTGTACACAATATATTATGAAAACCTCAATACAAAAGTAATACAAAATCTCATGACAACCTGAATGCATTAGTAACACAAAACATGAGAAGCTAAATACAATATCACCACAAAATACCATGAGAAATTCAATACAATAGTTGTTCCCCAGCTCCTGTCAGCTCAGGTAGCCAGCATAGCGCAAGAAACAAGCCACCAAAACAGAATCCTCCCAAAGTTGAGTTATGGCGTGTACGTTGTGTTGTTGCCTCTGCATAGCCAGATCCTGGCAGTGCAGCAACACGTGTTTGGTGTCATGTGGGGAATCCTGACAGAAAGGACATGTGTTCGGGGTTGTGGGGTCCAGTCTGTGTTTGTATGACTGTAGGGATGGGTGGTGTCCACACCTAAGTCTCGATGGGCAGGCTCTATCTGTACTGTTTAGCGTTTTTTCTGTTGGGTTGATTGAAGGGGAAGGGTATCGTAGAATCGGTTCCAAGTGTTAGAATACTATGTGTGTTAATGTAGTGTGTATGTGTTTTCGAATGTTACGATTTCATTCCTGTTTAGCTTTCACAGGTAGTACACGGGGAGGGGAAGAAATGAAGGTGTGTATAGTATCTGTGGGGCGTGATTACGATTGCTCTGTGTTTGGGAGCGGTTTACAACATGTAATGACAGGGACTGTATGGGTTGTTCATGGCACAGACTAGAAATTGTGTTTCTCTCATGTCTAGGTGTTGTTGGATGGTGAGTACTTGTGTTTCTGCAAGCACGTGCGCTGTGGGCGAGGTTCTCGTGGAGCCTGTGATAATCTTTAGAGCTTTGTTTTGGATTGCTTGAAGTTTGTTTAATTTTGCTTTGGATTCTACGGGCACACAGGCTGGGTTAACGAAGGAAACGACTGATCATATTCATTGTTTGTAGAATAGTGTCAAGGTCCAGTCGTCTCTTCTGAAGTTGGTGCCTGTTAGAGCAAGGAGTGTGAGTCTTCTGTTGCATTTTTCTGATACTTCATCTAAATGTTGACTGAACGATCTGAAGTTGTTGAAGGTGATACCAAAATTTGGGTGGTATTTGTGTGTGGTATTGTGTAGAATGACAGTGGGTCTGTGTTGATGTTGGGCTATTTTTAGGTTGTTGGTGTTCATCCATGTGGTGATGGTATCCATGTAATCTCATACATGAGTGGAGCATGTGTTTACATTTCTGTGTGAGGATGTGATTGTGATGTCTGCATATGATGCCATATGTATGTTTTCTGGAGCCTGGGGCATGTCATGCATGCACAGATTGCATAAGGTGAGTGAGAGTACAGAGCCTTGTAGTACACCATTGGGAATATCACATTTTCAAGAACTTGCCACTGTTGTGCACATATGCTGGTCGATCTGATAAGTAATTGGCAAGCCATCTTTTGGTGTTATGTAGCTCTGTGTTATGCATCTTTTTAATCAGGGGGTATCTGGGCATAGCATTGAAAGCATTGCTGATATCAATGGTGAGCAAAAGCGTTTGTTTTGCTGGTTTGTTTGAGTTGATGTTGTCTTGCATGTTGTGTGAAATGTTAGCGAGTAGCGTCGTTGTGGAATGATGTGGTCTGCATCCGTGTTGTGTTGAAGCCAGTAGTATATGGGGTGTTGTCACATTTAGCATTAGCCACTTTACAACTCAGAGCAATATTAAATTACACTAAAAGTTATCACATCATGTACTGCATTGCTCTTGATCAGCATAACCTGCCATCATGAATTCTAAAAAGAGTATTTCTTCCTATAAAAATTCTCACAATTACTGCTTCACCTCTTGTATCCCAGCAAAAGTGAGCAACACAATCATAAATGAGTAATTCAGAGATCATTTCAATATCATACAAAAAGGAAGATACTAAAATAATATATAATTAAGACATGAATAACACAATTACTCACTTGAACTTACAATTCAATATATATAGTACTCTCCTGAGATATTAGAAACTTACTGGTTTGTTTAATCTGAAAAACAACATCTTGGAACAAGTCAAACGAGATGCGTCCTAATCGTCGTCCATCAGTGTTGAGTCGCTCCAGCATATTGCTGAGCTTGGACATGTAGCCATCTTGTTCACTTAGTCTCAGTGACTTGTGTTGAACAGCAAAAAACCTGGAAAAATCATGGAGATTTAGAAAGCTTTACTGAATGATATCAAATGTTATACAAGATATGCAGAGCAATCATTTCCAATGGCCATAGAAAGCTATTAACAAAATGTATATACATACTACAATCCATAAAATCCTCCACTTACTAAGTGATCATGAGTGTATAGTCCTTAACCTAAGGACACGGGACGCATTATAGCAAAATTTTGATTAGGGTCAGTTCACAAGGCAGTATTTTTTCCAATCAGTATAATATACATTCTTAGAGTACTCAATTTTCTTTCAAGACAAACCTTTTTACTCATACACATGTAAGCAGTTATTCAAAACGTCTACAGATTTTGAGAAAGAACACATAACATATATACATAGAAACTAGAACTCACCTTGCACTTTGAATGTGGAAGTTTTTTGAGGCAATATTTGTACTGCAAGGCTTGAGGGCTCTCAAGCATACAGAAGTCTCTGCAAAGTTCTTTAGAGACCGCACAATTCCAATGGAGCGGAGGAGGGCAGACATTTTTAGGAATTGACACACTACTACAAATGATGGAGAGCAGAAAAAACTGCTGATTAAACAACTGTACCTGAGGCAATTTACTCTGCACACAGCCATACATAAAAAAGAATAGTTATTATTCAGTAGTTTATACAGCAGTTCATAGAAACAGTTAATTCAGAACACCAATAAATATTTAAATATGATCACTTTCAATTCATTCAATGGAATTATCTCAAGTTTTAATATGCAAGGTAGTAACTTCAATACAAGAATGCCAACTACCTCAGACCAAAGCAGCACATACAATAATGTAATCCAACACTCAGGATCAATTATCCCTTTACTGCCCAACTGGACAAATTCGTCCATTAAGGAATAAAAATTTCTTGTATATAAAATATCAAAGCATATCGTCTGAAACTCTGATGGACCGAAGCGTCCAGTTCATTAGATTGTAGGAAAAAGTTAACCAAAGTTTCAGCAGCCACGCAGTCAGTAGGCGGTAGTAGTAGTAGTAGGTAAATTTTTTTTATTTAAAACACAGAAATTTGGGCAGTAAAGGGTTAAGTTCTATCACTAACTGACTACCCCACCCATGATTTAAACATCATAAATAACCCACTAATGCTGGGTAATCCTGCCAGCTGCATCAATACACTTTAGTTGTCATTAATATCATTAAATAACTAGGTATCACAATTCTGATATTTTCCAACACAAAGTTTGTTGCATACAAATAATACTGAACTAATTTACACAAAATATGAGGCTTTCTATGTCTCACTTATTCTCAACATTAACAGAACTATTCAGAACATCAGCATCTGTTTAGCATCACAACTGGTGTCAGTAAATACAGTTCCTCATGAATTTGTATAGAATTCTCACAAATTTTACAATAATAATTTTTAATCTTTAGACATTTCAATTGCAAATATTTCCATCAGCTTATTCACACCTTAAATGGTTTTAACTAACTTCTTGAAAAATGTTAAAGCACCAGCATGTCACAGAAAAACTAATATTTGAAATAAGAAATATTTTATGAATTTAACATAAGTGTAGTCTAGTTTCCAGTTTTCCTACAGCAAAGCAGCATCAACTACCAAAATTGAATGCTCAGTTCTGCATGTGTTAAGCACAATTAATTCACCTCACTGCACATCTAAGTTAAATCATTTCAAAGAAGATATTTAATGTTTATAACAGCATAATGTCTCAAAACTACATGTCTTTATAATATTACAAATAAGTAACAATAATCTTGACACTAAATAGAAATTATACTGCAAAATGAGTTACAATAATATTGTAGTAAATATCAATATAGTTGCTCCTGAGCATCAATAAAATCAATAAGTAGGTTACGATTCCAGAAATGGGAATCTAAAATGACAAAGGTAACAAAATTACTATATCCCTTTTTCTGTAATTTTGCATAAATTTCAATTTTTTCTACATCATTTGATATTTATCATTCAATACATCCTGATTTTCTACAATATTTCAAGCATTAAACTTCAAATTTGCAGAACATGAACAAAATCCTCTACCAATGACATAAATTATACCTGGCTACAATCAAAAATTACCTTCTGTAATGAAGAACTATGTATTATGTTTTGCTTTACGATCATACAAAGTAAACGCATTATATTGTCTTGTTTAAATTCGATGTTTACAAAAAATGCTACTTTGGAACGCTCTCACATCATAACTACGTAATTTTCAGTTAACGGCTGAACAATGCAATAACAATAACTTCTACTGCCGGCAAGAAGTTACACACACTGGTGGCATCATCGTAGTTCCATCTTCTGAAGTACTGCCGTACCTTCTGCGCAAGGAACGCAACATTTGGGAAGACAGACCACAGTACAGTATAAAGCCTTACTGTACTGTAGCTGAGCATGCACGTGAAATAGGCACTAAAAAGTAAAAACCCCATTATACGAATGAGTTGGTGTCTAAACTCCTAGTCGCTCTGATCTTATTTCTTCGTTCTGTTGAATTGTTCTTAGTATTGTGTCTAAAATATCATGTCTTATTACAATGACATTCAAGTTCTTCAACTGAATCGAAAAATATTGCTCGGTAAAATAATCTTCCCAAATGAGACTCACGGCGAAAATTTAAAACCTCTAATTCCAATTGCTATACTGGTGCTACATCTATCCTAGAAAAAGGTCGAGGATTTATTTCGCATTCAAATTCAGGGAAAATTTATATATTTGATCTATTTGTATTATATTATTTACTAACTCACTTTTTTGTGTCGCTTCAAAGAAAATCTTGTACATCGCGTGAGGCAGTGTCATGAATTGAGTACTTTCAGCCATAAATTTATCTCGCAAATAATTTTAGGGCAGGGTTATATGGTCATTTCATGATGGTCTCCGTAGCTCATAGTATTTTGTGCCACCTTCGCTCATGCTCTCCACACTGGACAGGACGAGTACCCGAAGGCCCAGATTGACGTGTTCTTGACGGTCGTAGAAGACGGGGGTGGAGTGCTGGGTGCCTGTGTGACGGCCGCCAGCCTTGCTCTCTGTGATGCTGACATCACCATGTACGACATCGTCGTGGGCGCGTCCACAGTCAGTCACCACTTGTCACATACTTCATTAACTCAAAAATTTGCCGATGGTAAAAAAAGAAATATGCATTTGTCTCTATTACCTAAAACCTAGTTTCAGTTCGGGAAACAATTTCCGTTGAAGTTTTCAAATTTAAAAAATCAGGTTTTAGTTTATAGAGACGTATGAATATTTCTTTGCCTCATTACCTTCTATTGGACAACACCAAGGCTCTTCGTGTTAATATGACGACCCTGTTCCACGGTGTCATGTTCCACAGAAATAACGAATACGTGAGGAAACACATTAGCTATTAAGTTAATTTGGTCGTATGTATTAGTTTGTAGATGCTTAACAAACGAAGAACGTATTGTGTAGGATTATCTGTTCTCAATCAAAAGCAAGATCACTCCTATAGGTTCTTTTAAGTTTAATAAGCGCTATCTTTATAGCGTTATCATGTGAAAGGCGTAATTCAACGCAGGAATATACATTCAATAGTATCCTGAAACCTCATTTGTTACAATCCAAACATTGATCTCAGGCATGGTATAACGGGCAAATATACCTAGACCCTTCCATCGAGGAGGAGGAATACATTGCAACAGCAGCGGAACGGCAAGCTC
>VCRD01003559.1:16285-33435 GCA_006783055.1 Trinorchestia longiramus
CTTAGAAGTAGAGATTTTTATAAACTTGTATTCAGTCTAGAACTATATTGATTTCATTCCCTTGTAAAATAGGTATATTTTATCTCTAATTCATTTTGTGTGCTTAATTGGAAATATAGAATTTTTATTTAAAAATTCCCATCCATGTATCATTGATAAATCATTCCCTCTTGATATTATTGTAAAGTTTTTTAGTATTGCAAGTATTTTGCCTCAGGTCATATTTTTTCAAAATCTTAAATTTCATGGCTTAACCATAATATTATGGTTTGCTAGGTATATCCTATGCTAGATGATATAGCCACTGAATAAAGATATCCATAATGTGCTATATTATCACTTATTTGGTTTCCTTTATTTTTTACCATGTCTTAGGATGTCCATATTATTTTTGTACAATGTTTGGGATGTATTTTATTCTTGCCCTAATTAGGATTTCTATTTATTTTTATGGAAACTTTTGTTTTTATTAGGTTGCGTTATTGTGTCTGTATCTTAGCAATATTACAGGATTAATTAAATTATTCTTGTGCTTGAATATTTAAGCCTTGCATATTTGAGCGACCTTTTTCACGAGATGCCTTATTGTCTGTTCAACAATTGTGCTCATAATTTTTAGTGACTATATGAACCAAATAATAATTTCTATCTATAGATATAATTGATCCTAAATAAAACATTAAAAATCAAGGACTTTGTTCAGTAGATTAAACTAAATTTATTAAAACTCAATCATCGTGTCTAGATTTCCATGTTCATTGAAGCAACTTTTGCTCAGTTTTAGTCTTAAAAATAGACCTCTTTAAGGAGGACTAGATTCCTTGTTTATTTGATGAGGACTTGCTTTTAATATCTCTAAAAGGTTAAATTCCAGCTTTCTTGAAATTTTTGAGATAAGTCTGCCTTACTGCTGCATTTTATTCTGGTTAACCTTGTCATTGCTCAAGTTTGCTACGGGTGATGCTTGTGTTTGTTTATATTGTGGAGATGTAAAAATTCAACCCAAACTTCTCTTCCAGACACCTGGAAATCCTGCTCTTACCTCATCGGATTTCATCAGATCTCGTCTCGTCAGATCTCACATCTCGTCTCTGTCTTCATACTCAACTTCTTAGTCATCAATCTTGTTCTCATTCTCACCCATAGACTTCATTAAAAGTCTAATTACTGATCATAAATGCTGATCATAACTGCTGATCATCACTGCTGATCATCACTGCTGATCATCACTGCTGATCATCACTGCTGATCATCACTGCTGATCATCACTGCTGATCATCACTCTTGATCATCACTCTTAATCATCACTCTTGATCATCACTCTTGATCATCACTCTTGATCATCACTCTCGATCATCACTCCTGATCATCACTCTTGATCATCACTCTTGATCATCACTCGTGATCATCACTCTTGATCATCACTTCTGATCATCACTCCTGATCATCACTCCTGATCATTACTCCTGATCGCTGTCACGGACGATGAGAGACGCATAGGACGACAGATTGAAAATAGAACTAATCAAACAACTGTATTACCAAAGTTAATAATTCACCAATGTTTCATAAAACAAGATTCCGAAACTAATGCTCATTTTATTTATGGTTTCACTTGCATTATTTTGAAGAAAAAATTTTGAACGTGTATTAGGTTTTGTTCAATGCATTTGTGTATTCGTGACAATAAACTGTTTACAGTCTTCGTTTTATCATATGATTCGTGTGAGCAATAAAAAATCGGTTGATACAGATAAATCGACGCATATTTCGGGAAAAATGGAGGTGTTAGAGAAAATGGGCGCCATACCTGAAATCAGCACTGGAAATATACGTTATAACAGCTCAAAAATAACGCACGTGAGTTTCGAATTGGACGTGAACAAATTGATTCGTTTGAATTCCAGTTGTTAGTACTGGAGTAATACACAAAACTTGGCATCATTTGTTAATGGCGTGGAAAATTCAAGTAAATTTTAGATTTCAAGGAAGAAATTAGTCAATATATTTGTAATTCGTATACCAAGAATGTATACAACTAATTATCTATTTATAGCGAGATCATTTAGTAAAAGTAATAGAATGATGCCTTTTGGCCCTTTCTTATGCCGGTACCAAAGTCCCTGTCCGTAAAATCATTTTATCCGCCAATAGTCATGCACAAAAAGACCACAAGAGGAGAGTCTCGAACTTACGTCCTTCACATCGCCAGGGGATTCGTTCACCAGTCGGCTACGCTTCCGTCTGTTGACATATGAAATAACACGGATAAAAGTAGTCGATAACAGAATCTAAAAAAAGTTATGCCGGGAGTTGAACGCCAAGTATCAGGTTGCAATGAAAGTTCAGTCAATTTTTGGAACGAAAGTTCTGTCCATTTTTTGGTTGGAATGAAAATTCAGCGAAACCAAGATTTATTTTATCATTGGCATAGTCACCATTGTCATTAATGACTTCTTTCCACCTTTCTATAAAGTTTTTGATGCCTCTGTAAAGTTTCGTTGTGCTTGGGGAATTTTAAGCAACCAACTTTAACAAAACCTAATCTATCTGCCCGTGTGACCTTACTCAAGGAGAATAAAAGAACTCATGACAGGAACTCAGCTTGGTATTCAAGGAAGTTGGCACAAGAAATAGCTTGGAATCTTCTTGGGATGATTGAGCCAGCCCAGAGCTTCCAGTAATGGTTAGGCCAGTCCTGAGCTATAGTGACTGTGGCTTGAGATGTTGCACGAGTACAGCGAGTACAGTAGGTGCAGTATGTGGCGTATAAGTGTACGAGTACAGCGGGTATTGCGTAGTGGGTTCACAGCGAGTAATGAGTGCATCAGCGAGTGTGGTAGGTAGGTATAGTGAGTGGGTGCACCAGCGAGTGTGATAGGTTGGTGAGTAGGTGGTAGACGGTCCCCCAAATTCTGCACGTAACGTGAAGTGATGAGTACATATACACAGATCATAACCACATCATAAGTCCCATTGACAATTCCCAAAATATGCCAGGATAAAGTCCAGAAGGCAGTACTGTTAACGATTGTTCAGCAACCAGTTCACCATTTAGTCAAGTTCTTGGTTTCACATTCTTACAGTGAGGCAGGAGTTTAATTAATTGATTTCATGAGTTATTGATAAAAACCAGGAATAATTAAATTATATCCTTGGCATAGGTCTAAGGGATTTGCATTGGTTTTTTAGAAACCAATTTTAGCAACATGAATCAGGAAAATTGACATTAGATAAAAAAGGTCATTCATAGCCTTTAAATATTCATAACTCTGAATTAAGTAATGACCAAAAAATAATTGAGTTTAGACCTTCAAAGAAGTAGCTTTTAGGTCTGTAAAAATATTAATACAGAGTTTTTCCACATATAAAAGAAACACATAATAATTCTTAAGGTGACAAAATTAGGGATAAATGATATAAGCTAAATCCTAATTTTGCATCAGCTAGTCAACAGAGTCTAGTTTTCTAGTCAACAGAGTCTGGTTTTTCTAGTCAACAGAGTCTGGTTTTTCTAGTCAACAGAGTCTGGTTTATCTGGTCAACAGAGTCTGGTTTTCTAGTCTCTGATGCATAAGAGTAAAACTATCTTGAGCACACATATCTAAAATAGAATATGATTTTATGAAAATCTACACCTGAGGAAATTGCAGGCTAGACTTATAACTGTCTTTAGGATTGACCTGTTCATATGAGGTCCTTTGAGAATAGTAATGGACACAATGTTTGAGAAAAATATTGAATCACTTACTACAGCACAGTCACTGATTTATCACAGTTGTCCAATAGAAACAATTCCTAACACTTGACTTTGCTCTAATAATTCACAGTGAAGAAACCAACACTTAAAAATCTAAACATCACCAAAGACCACAGATACACTGGCAAGTTAAACACAAAAATTAAGACAAGTCTAAAAAATACTTAAAACATAGTATGCTCACCTCCACTACGCACAAAACGGAATTAAGATAGCAACAAAGTCAGTGGCGTGGGATCAGGTATATATAGTAATGCGGACCGGAAACGAGAGTAGGATCCACGAATGTTGCCAGCCTAATAGTCCTTTGTTTTTTTGGACCGCTCAGAGCTAATTATTTAATATAAATAAAATATATCCCTGGGTTGTCACTAACCTTGTTGAAGAGACTAAAAATACGGTTAAAATTCTGTAATAATTATTACGACAATCTCTAGTGAGATTAATGAGATAAATGCTAACTTGTATTTTAACGTGCTATTACAGAGATATGAATGGTACATTGAATGATACCGTTCATGCTACACTTCTGTCATAGAATTTATTTTGTTTTGACTCAAAAAATAAACTGGCTTTATTTCAACCTTTTCTCTTGAAGTAAGCATTTGTACTGAACGATGATTCTGCAGGCGTCTAAAGAGATTTTAATCTGTTGAAACAAGATCGAGAGAACATGGTGGGTAACTGAAAACTTCCCAACCAAACTTTTCAATGAAATTCTTCGTCTCTCTTGAAGTGTGGGGTCTGGCATTGTCATGTTGCTGGATCACTCCTCTTCTGTTTACTGACGAAGGTCGTTTTTTTCTTTAGAATAGTCTTCAAACGGCATAGCTTTTGGCAATACACTGCACAAGTTATGGTTTGATTGCCACCTAACAGCTCATAATGAAGAATTCCCTTTATGTCCCGCCACACACAGAAATTTTTTCATCTGCAGACTGCGTCGAGGCTGTGGAATAAGGTTGGAATTACGGTCGAGCCACAGTCTTTTACGTTTAACATAATTGTACGGTATCCATTTCTCAAATCCAGTAACGATTCTATCTAAGAATTGGGTTTGAAATTGAACATACTGGAGTTAGACAACAGTTCACACGTTGTTGGAAATTGTTGTCTCAAAGATCGTGTGGAATTCATTTTCCAGCCTTGGAGACTTTAGCAATTCTTATAATTTCATGATATATGGTCATGCAGCTCACGTTAAACTTCTTGCTCATTGGTCTAGTCGTTTTGAAAGAATCATCAATTGCAGCCAGCAATAAGTTCTTTAAAACTGAGTCTATTTGAGCATTATTTTCTTAGCTCGTCCGTAAAACTAAAGGCTTCCTTTTTGAAACGTGAAATCATCTTCTACAACTCCGGGTTGCTAAATGATTTCCGTATGTGTTCGTGAGCGATCTTGCCGCTGGACTTGCTGCACTGCCCCTTTGAAATTCATGTAGCAAAATATGCCTGATGTGCTCATTGCTTGGAGTGTAAATTTGGGTAAATAATATAACTAAATAAATATATATATTTATATATATATATATATATATATATATATATATATATATATATATATATATATATATATATATATATATATATATATATATATATATATATATATATATATATTATAATAATTATCACAAAATCCGAAAGTGTAAATAATATTTAAGTGATTTTGATCGCTGCACATGTGTACGATTAATTTAATCGTACACTTTTGGAGTACGAACCATTTCTGGGGTTACCAATTTAGGGTCACGAGTTTAGAGTCACCACTTTAAGGAACGTGTTATATTTCTGTAGTGATTATTTTGTGGGGTGATGTTCTTCGAGGGAAGTGATACGATCGGCTGCGTAGCTTGCAGATTTATTATTTGACATGATCAAAATCAGCAGAAGTTAAAGCCAAGATCAAGGATTGAAATTTAGAAATTCGTTGACTGAGACTGGAACTGAAACTGAACTGGACCTGAAACCGAATCTGAAGCCTGAAAGTGAAACTAAAACCCGTCAGAGAGACTGAAAGCGAGAATGAAATTACTGTTCACTGGGTAACGTTTGCGAATGAACTGACGGGCACTTAGCCTATAGGCTCGTGGTTGACTATGGTGTTCTATAAACGAGAGTTACAATTTGGAGTTTGAACTACGATTGAATTTTTAACTTTAAAATACCAGTTTCAAATGACATGAAATACGTATAAAAATTAACTCTAAAATATTACTAAATTTAATATTATTTTATGCTAAAATAATCACGATATTTTAGCAGCCCTACACACTAAAATAATAAATCAAGAAACGGATAAAACTTACGCTAAGACCCGATAGTAACCTAAAATGATGTATTACAAACTGTAAAGCAAATTTTTTGTAAAATCACGACTCAGACTTATTTTAAATGGTAATAAAAGACATGACTCGAAGTTATTATATAGTAGTAGCTCCTCAAACATTTCATTTTCTATGAGTTTAATTAAAAAATTGTTTTGAGGGGTCAACTTAGCGTACATTGCGTTGTTTCCTGTTAGAATCAGCTGATGATCAGCTGATTTTATTTTTTATTCTTTTTCTCTGATATGTAACTCTTGTTCATATTAAACACGATATTTACAGATAACTGTAATAATGATTAAATTAAATCGATCATCAGCAAGCCATACCATACCGTCAACCAGTAATTAGAAATTACATTTTCAATTTAATAACAATAATAACTTTGTTTTAAGTTTTCGTTCTGATAATTTTCCTTTTTCGGTCTTTCTCGGATGTTAAACATTCAATTCAGTTAAATGTAATGATGTCTAATCTGTACCTAGAGAAAATATATCGCTCATCACCTAAAATGCGTATCATACCTACCACGTCAGAATTTATATGTATCATATAAATATATGTCTAAGCTGTACCTAAAGAAAATATTTTGCTTATCACCTAAAATGCGTATAATACCTACCACGTCAGAATTTATATGTATCACCAATGATTACCTCTTAAGTCATCATTGAAGAAGCGAAGTTTCATTTGTTTCCCCATGTATATTTAACATTCATTGTGTGATGTGAATGTTTAAGTATACCCGTAGGTACTGCTGTTCGATCATATGATACTATACATAGAATACCTACCACTTAAGGATTTTATGATAAGGCATATTTAAAAACCAATGATGTTACATTTCTTATGTACCAATTTTATTGGAAGTATACGTTTTTGTTTTGTTTGTTTTGTTCATGTTGATGAAAGTTCAAAGTAGCGATTGAATTAAAAACATTAAAATTCAACCATAGCGTAACTCTCACTCAGTATAGGTGAGTCATTAGTTTGATACTTTGTCTGGAACAACTAAAATACGAAAACTTTGTCGGGTCTGGAATAATTCATGTCCCCAGTTTTTCTTAAACAATGTCGCTGTCTTCAATGTCTCTATTGATGATTCAAAGCAAGATATAGGATTAGCAAAAGAGTTACAGTTAAATGTTAGTGAAGATGACATTGAAAATTTGATGGTGTGTTCTTCAGAAGAAGACGATGGAGTGTTAAACTTTTCTAGTGAGACTGACAGCGATAGTGATGATGATTTTTACACCGAACGAACACCAGTAAAAATGTTCACTGCAACTAAACTTGATGAGGCCTTTTCACTAATATCCGATGCCATGAAGTTGCTAGAACTTCAAAATCCTAATTATGAAAGATTCTGTAAGTTCTCCCGTGACATTACTAACAGTCTTCAAGTGTGTTGATGAATATACAATGAAAAAAGAATGATAATATCATTCTTGTTTTGCTTTGAAGCCGTCCACATCAACACCTGATGAAACTTCAAAAGCAGATGTTACTATTGACTCTTCAGTAATTGAGATCAGTGAAGATCCGTGAACAAAATATCTTTTTTGGGGGGGGGGGGAGTATTTTACGATAAAATATTTGAACGTAACACTGAGAAGTGGCAATATTTTATTCTGTTATACCACATTAAATATTTGGTTATCAATCTCTTGTTTGTTTTATTATATACATGTATCGCGTATGTATTATATATAGCCACTGTTAACATTTCTTCTGTTATAAAGACTAATTCCTGAACCAATTACGTCTAATAACCTCATCTGAATAATAATATTGATGTTTATTGTAGGTACTGCGAAATAAACATACACAAAAATGGTCTCCGTTTTCTATATCTACGTATTGTAGTAACTTCGAGACATGTTTCGCAATTATTCCAGCTTCTATAAAAGCAGGGTGTAATAAAAGCGGGCCTGCCTGCAGTATAAATGTTATTCCAACAGTAACAAAAAATTCATATCTGATTTAATATCATATAATTTATTTTCAGTTAATTTTCAAACCTAAAGATTAGTCAGATGTATGTTCTACGAGATTGTTTAAAATGAGTTTATTTTACAAAAAAATAACAAAAAATAATTTAAATGTTTTGAGCTCGATATTAATAGCCAGAAATTTACATTTGTTACCCACAAAAAAGAATGGTGCACAATTTTCTTCGAAGAAAACACCAACCAATCACAAGTCACAACGAAAACTCCAACCAATCACAATAGTTCTCTTATACAGACTTGGTAAACTGAGAGTCAGTAAAGTTTGATTGTGCTTGGGGAGTTTTAAGCAACCAACTTTAACAAAACCTAATCTATCTACCCGTGTAACCTTACTCAAGGAGAATAAAAAAAGTCATGACAGGAACTCAGCTTGGTATTCAAGGAAGTTGGCACGAGAAATAGCTTGGGATATCTTGGGATGATTGAGCCGGTCCAGAGCTTCCAGATGATGGTTAGGCCAGTCCAGCTTCAGGGATGAATGGCCAGTCCAGAGCTATAGCGACTGTGGCTTGAAACTTGCACTAGTACAGCGAGTACAGTAGGTGCAATATGTGGCGTATAAGTGTACGAGTGCAGCGGGTATAGTATAGTGTAGTAGGTAGGTAAGTAAGTAGGTTAGTGGCAAGTTAGTGGCAGGAGAGTGGGTGGTAGACGGTCCCCCCAAATTCAGGGAATTCTAACCTAACGTCACATGATGATATTCACGAGTGGCGTTGCTGGGAGAGCTACGTCTAGATAACAAGCGTGAGAGTGTTGCCAGAAAAAGTTTTGATTGGAAATACTCTCTGGCTAACGTTACTTAATAGAAATATTATTACAATAACGTGCACTAAATATGCATGTTTTAATTGTAAAGAGTTGGTAAAAATCACTCGAAGTTTAGTCTTATTTTTATTACTAAAAATGAGGAATATTTTAATACTTGTTATTTTATAACCTTTAAAGGGGTAGCAGGTCATGCTACAAGTCGTCCACTTCACCTGAGCAGCATTTCTACAGCCTTGGATCTGGTGTACTGGACTACTGCAAGTAATCTATTTCACCTCGACGCCAACGCAACATGATCATACGAGACGACTAGACTAGAGGACAGTAGTCTACTCTTGCTCGACGATTCCTGGTTTTTGGTAAATGTGTAGGGTGGACTACTAATGCTTTCCACCCTTCAGTTGTTGTCTGTAGCAGAATTAAGTAACTTTTCTTTGATACCTACAGGTAAACCTACTCCATTCAACATT
The DNA here is from genome assembly GCA_006783055.1 of Trinorchestia longiramus. Classification (NCBI taxonomy): domain Eukaryota; kingdom Metazoa; phylum Arthropoda; class Malacostraca; order Amphipoda; family Talitridae; genus Trinorchestia; species Trinorchestia longiramus. The sequence goes on from VCRD01003559.1 coordinate 25,623, forward strand.
ATGAGTGAAGAGATTCCGCTGACGCTGAAAGTTCTGTTTTGTCTAGGAGCAACAGGGATAACCTATTGATCAAATATTTTTCCTTTGGAATGTGTGAAAAAAGATAGAAATCCTCGTAGGGAATCCTCCGCCAAATTTTAGTTAATTCCCGTGAAGAAGTAAGTATTGATGCTATCCATACGCAAGATATAGTATAACACCAATATCAAGCTGATAAAACGATCTGTTGCCATTGAGAGTGCTGTTGTGGAGTAGCTTAGCTTATGGGTGGAAATGTCGGGTTATGGCTTCAATGGACTGCTATTGAATTAAGGTGGCCGACTATTCTTGTCTGAGGCACAAATCGGTGTTTCCTTCAATGAGTTTGTATTCTAGATCATGCACACACTGGCAGCTGTGTCCTGAAGCTGATCAGTCGTTTACTTCAGTGAGCTTATTTTCAACACCATTACAACCCATATTTAAAAAAGTTAGGCTTTATTTCATATAAGCTAAGTTCAAAAAACATTACTCAGTTTCATCCTGTTACGATTTACAGCAAAAAATAAAGGGTGGAAAGCATTAGTAGACTACTCGACACATTAGGCAAAAACCAGGGATCGTCGTGCAAGAGTAGACTACTGTCTTCTAGTCTAGTCTACTCGTATGATCATGTCGCGTTGGCGTTGAGGTGAAGTATACTACTTGCAGTAGTCCAGTTCACCAATTCCAAGGCTGCAGCAATGCTGCCCAGGTGAAGTGGACTAGTCTCAGTTTACCAAGTCTGTATAAGAAAACTAATGTGATTGGTTAGAATTTTCGTTGTGACTTGTGATTGGTTGGTGTTTTCGTTGAAGAAAATAATGCACTATTCGTTTTTTTCTGGGCAACAAATGTAAATTTCTGACTATTAATATCGAGCTCAAAACATTTAAATCATTTTTTATTATTGTTTTTTGTAAAATAAAGTCATTGTAAACAATCTGGTAAAACGAACATCTTACTAATCTTGAGGTTTGAAAATTAACTGAAAATAAAATATATGATATTATATCAGATATGAATTTATTTGTTACTGTTGAAATAACATTTACAGTATATAGACCTAGGGGATGGCTCATAACTGCAATTAATATACAAAAAACTTGCTTTACAGTTTGTAACACATCATTTTAGGTTACTATCGGGTCTTAACGTAAGTTTTATCCGTTTCTTGATTTATAATTTTAGTGTACAATTATATTAATCATACATATACGCGGCTATCAAAATCACTTAAATATTATTTACAATTTCATATTTTGGGATAATTATTGTAATAAATATATATTATTGACACAAATTTACACTCCAAACAATGAGCACATCAAGCATATTTTGATACATGAATTTCAAAAGGGCAGTGCAGCAAGTCCAGCGGCAAGATCGCTCACGAACACATGCGGAAATCATTTGGCAACCGAAAGGAGTTGTAGAAGATGATTTCACGTTTCAAGAAGGAAACCTTTAGTCTTAGGGGCGAGCTAAGAAAATAAAGCTCAAAAAGACTTAGTTTTGAAGAACTTTTTGCTGACTGCCATTGATGATTCTTTCAAAACAACTAGAACAATGAGAAAGAAGTTTAACGTAAGCTGTATGACCATATATCATGAAATGATAAGAAATTTTAAAGTCTACAAGGCTGGAAAATGAATTCCACACTATCTTTCAGAGAACAATTTCCAACAACGTGTGAACTGTTGTCTTACTACGTTATGATCAATTTAAAACCCAATTCTTAGATAGAACCGTTACTGGAGATGTGAAATGGATACCGAACAATTGTGTTAAAGGTAAAAGACTGTGGCTCGGCCGTAATTCCAACCTTATTCCACAGCCTCGACGTAGTCTGCAGCTGAAAAAATTTCCGCGTGTTGCAAAACATAAAGGAAATTGTTCATTATGAACTGTTAGGTGGTAATCAAACCCCACACTTCAGGAGGGACGAATAATCTCATTCAACATTTTTTTTGGGAAGTTTTGATTCACCCACCATGTTCTCTCGATCTTGTTCCTACAGATTAAAATATCTTTATAAGCCTACAGAATCATCCTTCTGGACCATTGCATACTTCAAGAGAAGAGGTTGAAATGAAGCCAGCTTATTTTTTGAGCCAAAACCAAATGAATTCTATGACAGAGGCATCAAAAAACTTATAGAAAGGAGGAAAGAAGTCATTAGTGACAATATTGACTATGCCAATGATAAAATATATCTTGGTTTCGCTGAATTTTCATTTCAATCAAAAAATGGACAGAACTTTCGTTCCAAAAATTGGCTGAACTTTCGTTGCAACCTGATACTTGGTGTTCAATTCCCGGCATAAATTTTTTTTGAGATTCTTTTACCGACTACTTTTATTCGTGTTATTTCAACACGTAACGGAGATCAGCAATGCCAACTGGTGAAAGGATCCTCTTCCGATGAGAACGACGAGGGTTCGTGACTCTACTGCGCTGGTCTTTTTGTGCATGACCATTGGTGGATAAAAGGATTTTACGGCCAGGTACTTTGGTACCGACCTAAGAGAGGACTAAAAGGCTCGTTCCTATCGCATCATTCTATCACTTTTACTAAATGATCATGCTAGAAATAGATGATTAGTTGTATACACTCTTGGTATACGAATCACAAATATACTAAAGTCTAATTTCTTCTTTGAAATTTAAAATTTACTTGAATTTTCTACGCCATTAACAAATGATGCCAAGTTTTGTGTATGACTCTAGTATTATCAACTGGAATTCAAACGAATCAAGTTGTTCATGTCCAATTCGAAACTCACGTACGTGATTTTGTTGAAGAAATTCAACTTAGGCCGCTATTTGCATCAAATAACTCCTCTTGTTCTAACTTAGCCCAGTTTCAGGTGCCTACTTAAATTACCATACAATAAATGATTTTAGAGCCCATAATTTCTTTTTCTTAGGCCAAATGGAAAAATGTTTCGCCTTCAAGCTGTAACTATGACATTTTAGGAGATACAAAATTTATTCAACAAAAATATCTATCGTGAAACAATGGATATTCAACGTCAGTTTTAAATTTATTCAGCTTAAATCGAAAATATAGAATATAAAATCAAATTTTGAGTAAGTGGTTGCTCTATATGGCCTAAATGATTCACTCAATACCCACGCCGACACTTGTTTCGGTGGCGATAGTTTTTGAACTGTTATAACTTATATTTCGAGTGCTAATTTCAGGTATGCCGTCCATTTTCTCTAACATATAAATTTTTTGCGAAATATGCATCGATTTATCCGTATTAACCCATTTTATGCCGCTGATACGAATCATATAATGAAACACAGACTGTAAACAGTTTATTGTCACGAATATACAAATGCATGGAACAAAACCTAATACACGTTCAAAACTTTTTCTTCATAATAATGCAAGTGAAACCATAAATAATATGAGCATTAGTTTCGGAATCTTGTTTAATGGAACATTCTTTAATTATTAACTTCGGTAATACAGTTGTTTTATCAGTTATATTATCAATCTGGGGTCCTATGCGAATTCCATCGTCTGTGATAGCGATCTTCCATTGTCTCAAGACTCTGGTGAAATCTGCACTCACCCTGTCATCTGCAACCCTGATTCTTTAGATCTTAGTTGGCTGCGCTTCAAGACGAAACCTGAATGTTTAGCTTCGTCGCAGCAAAATACAGTCACTTAGCAGGTCTGTGCGTGAGGCTATTTGTCAGGGGTTTTGGACTCAGTAAGGAGCAAAATGGGACAGTAAAATAAAAGGGTTATTAGACTTAAAAATTGTGAGTAGAACCATACACAACAGTCAGTAAGACCCCATTCACAAGAGTCGGACAACTCATTTCCAAGTGTCAAAAAATGCATTCTAGCCCCAAGGTCCTATCAGGTAATAGCTTTAAACTGTTGTTGGACCGTTATTTAACACAGTAGTCTTCAAACTTTTAACCGCCACGACCACTTTTAAAAGATTTTATTTTTGTACGACCCTTTAATTTCAAGAAAACAAAGTATAAAATATAAATATAAGAGAAAAATTTAATGTTTATAAAAAATCGGGTATACTATAAAAAACAATATAAATGTGTGTATTTAATACAATAGACCCAAGAAGTCCATAGATAGTGTAGTGGCTTAGTCACCCCTCAACGCGACACAATTTTCTCGTATTTTCTCCAGCAACTAGTGGCTTAGTTACCCCTCAATAAAAAATCTCTATGTACGTCATTTCAAATTTAGTTACCGCTAGAATCCATCTAGCCATTAAGTATTCAGTAATTGTAAGTTGTACCAATGTAACTATGGTCAATTATTGAATTTGATATTTTACTGTGTGTTTAAACCTAATAGACCCGATTAGTAGCTTTTTGTAAGACCAATACCGTAGCGGGCAAGAACTGGACATCACTAGTCCTAATCGACTCACAAGGCGTCTACCTCTAGTAGACGTGGGGCAGATTTCATAACAGTTGCCCTAATAGAACCACTTGTATAAATAAAAATAATGTCACTTGTATTTAATTAATGGGATTGACGCGCATGCATTTCCTTATACAGGTCAAATCTATGCTCTATTTTTGTTAATGTTGGTTTAAATACAGTTTCAATATTTACTAAGCCAGATTGGTATTTTATTTTGAGATTAGTTAATGCCGAAAAACCCGTTTCACACATATATGTTGACGCTAAGGGTGGTAGAGCATCGTTTTCAAGTCGTGACGAGTTTGGATATTCAAATTTGATGCCAACACGCAACAAATTTAGACTTATTTTAGCAAACTTGGTTTTTAAAGAAAAATCAAGAAAGTTCCGCAAATTCTTACTGTGCCTCTAGAGTGAGATAACACTTTTTCTACTTTAGCATCAAATGCATTTTGGATCCAATCAAATCGGCTCATGTCTGATTCTTGAAGAAAATATCTTTTAAAATTTTACCCTAAGTTTACCAAGTTCTTAATTATAATTGGTTTGATTATTTCAAAATTTAGTTAGTTTTGTATGAGTAACTCCTCCAGACATGGAAACAACTCACATGAGTTGGGTTTTACATTCATCAACCATACATTACCTTTCTTCTGGAAAGCTTGAATTTTTGAAGTTAATGTAAGAACATTTGTATTTTTCCCTTCTAATGATATATTGAGGTCATTAAGCTTGTCAAGAATTTCTGATAAATAACAAAGCTTGGAAAGCCAATTTTCGTTTTGGAAATGTTTCACCATATATGAGTCGTTACCAGATAAAAATAATATGACAATTTTTTTAAAGCGAATAGCATTCTTAAAGCCCGACCTCTTAAAACCCATCGAATGTGTGTCTGAAGCAGCTGGGATTCAAAATTTGAACGCATTTCTTTGAACAAATTTGTAAAGAGCCGGGTATTAAGAGTACGGGGTTTGCTGTAATTAATTATATTAAATGAATCTTGTCACACTACACACAAATCATCGTTATTGTTTTTCGTTTCTTGCACTTCCCAATGAATCATGCAATGAGTGAATGTTATACCTTCATTGCAAACAGACCTGACTTTATTGTGGAAACCCACATTCTTCCCTGTCATTGCTACCCATAACTTCCCCCTACCCTTCCACACATGATGAGGGGGGGGTGACTCGGTCTCTTCCTAGCCTAGCCGCCGAAATGGAAAAAAAACTTTGAAAGTGAATCGCGTGTCTTCGAATGCCTGTCCGTCACTTGCACACTACTGCGTACAGAGCGACAAGTGTGAGAGGTGAGTGGGCGAAACTCGAAACCTAGCCAGTGTCCGAACACTCGAACCAGCCCTATCTACCAGTCTGAACACAGTCGTATCTTAGAAAAAAAATCATCCCATCTCAACAACACTCGTCACTGGAACTAGCTGGAGTGGTCAAAAGGTCAAAATATATTAGTGCCAATCGATTGAGTACAGTTCGTACTCCTAGAAGTAGGTTAGTGTGAACTTATATTGCACGTATTTGCCGTGTAATTGTAATGTAAACAAGACCTAAATTTTTTTCTGAAACCCCTGGATACAGCGATAGGCACTGTGGTGGAGCTCTGTAAAGTTTACAGTGCCTTCTAGTGATAATGACTGTACGAAGTGAAAATTTGCACCGGCTAGGCAATCGCACTCAATGTGTTGGGGAAAAATCAATAATATTAATATGATTTAATATTAATTTGCAATTAACATGACAAAATACTATGCTGAAAGACATCCTAATCAATGAACATGTTAACAGAAGGCTTGCTAGCGAGAGAGAGCAGTCAGATTTTTATGCAACATAAACTATGTTCAACCGGGCTGGAGGGTGCGGAACTGAACGTCTGGCGAAATGAGACTGAGTTTATGTTTCTACAATTATACAAATTTATCAACCTCTGCCGTAATAATTGCGGCGTAACTGCCCGAAACGGGTGTATATTCATCTTTATTCATAGTCAACAGTTTAATATTAGTTAATATTAGTTTCAGTGAAGTTTTCCTCATAGTCCAGCTTAGAGCTAAATTTAGTGCTTTTACATTTTACAGTCAAGTAGAGACAATGGTTGAATGTGCGTAGCTCCGAAGCAAGGAATTAACATCTCGGAAGTTCCAACGTTGCCACTGGTGGGTTCTTAAACCCAGCTCGTAGTATAGTTTGCGGTTTATATATGTAAATTACTATAAATGTATGTAGTATAGTGTATTAATTCACTATATATACCATGCATAGATAACTTTAGACATATTTAAGTCGTTCGTTTTACGTAAATCAGGGCTGAAAAATCTAGCAGTGGCACGCTGCAACCGAACTACACTATGCAGCCTGTGCTCTGTCTGTACCTGTACTTGATGCACACGGCGTGTGAACATCATACGTACATGTTTACGAGCTTCCGTACATGTGCATTGAAACACCGACATGAACGTAGCTCTTTTCACGTTTACATAGCTTCACTTACATCTTAGTGCCACGCGAAATGTGAGTTTGAAACAGCTTCTACAAATCTTTTCGTAGATTTTGTATCTCTAAAAAGTTGTTTTGAGGCAATTTTTTGCGGTAGCGGTGAGAATTAAATGAATCGTTTAGATAAATTAAAAAATTGATGTCCTAAGGATAGAATTTAACAATGCTATTAGTTGGAAATGTGTGTAAATATATGGATGAATATTTAGAAGTTAAATAAAAATAAGAGAAACTGTCTTTTTCTGTTACATGGTCATCGAAATTAGATATGAAATATAGATTTTAAATATTAAACGTATGATATTTAATGAGACTTTTTGGGGTGGGGGTGGACAGCTTCTGCATAATCACCACTAGGGGTGGACATTAAAAATGGTTAAAGACCACTGAGCTAGAGTTTCGGAGTGGAGGGGTTTAATAAAGAAAGACAAGCAAAACGAAGTCTTTTCTTTATTTTTAATGTTGACGACTGAGTGAGCTACAAAAAGTTTATAAATGTTGTCATGGAACCTTCAGAAAAACTGAGTGAAGCTTCGAATTGTTTTCACTAATGTATACTGGGCTTAACTTGTGAAGATGAACAATTACAACAACAATATTGAGGTATATCTTCCTCATTTAAAGTTAAATGAATATATTTCCTGCGTTTGAGTCTGTGCGTGTGCCTGTCTGCGATTGTGGTGTGTACCTTACTAATGCTAACATAGTGGTGTATGTGTGTGCTTGTTTCCGTCTTGAGGGCTTGTGCTTGTTTCCGTTCGCATCAGTGGTAATTACTGCATGTGGTTGGGAGGCGTTTGTGTTGGAATTTATGTTTCTGATGGTTTTATAGAGTTTGCTAAAGTTTAGTGATTCGACGAAATTT
>VCRD01003559.1:38830-51430 GCA_006783055.1 Trinorchestia longiramus
GAGAACAATTTCCAACAACGTATGAACTGTTGTCTTACTACGTTATGATCAGTTTAAAACCCAATTGTTAGATAGAACCGTTACTGGAGATGTGAAATGGATACCGAACAATTGTGTTAAAGGTAAAAGACTGTGGCTCGGCCGTAATTCCAACCTTATTCCACAGCCTCGACGTAGTCTACAGCTGAAAAAATTTCCGCGTGTTGCAAAACATAAAGGAAATTGTTCATTATGATCTGTTAGGTGGTAATCAAACCCCACACTTCACGAGGGACGAATAATCTCATTCAACAGTTTTGTTGGGAAGTTTTGAGTCACCCACCATGTTCTCTCGATCTTGTTCCTACAGATTAAAATATCTTTATAAGCCTACAGAATCATCCTTCTGGACCATTGCATACTTCAAGAGAAGAGGTTGAAATGAAGCCAGCTTATTTTTTGAGTCAAAAACAAATGAATTCTATGACAGAGGCATCAAAAAACTTATAGAAAGGAGGAAAGAAGTCATTAGTGACAATAATGACTGTGCCAATGATAAAATAAATCTTGGGTTCGCTGAATTTTCATTTCAACCAAAAAATAGACAGAACTTTCGTTCCAAAAATTGCCTGAACTTTCGTTGCAACCTGATACTTGGTGTTCAACTCCCGGCATAACTTTATTTTTAGATTCTTTTACCGACTACTTTTATTCGTGTTATTTCAACACGTAACGGAGATCAGCAATGCTGACTGGTTTAAGGATCCTCCTCCGATGAGAACGACGAGGGTTCGTGACTCTACTGCGCTGGTCTTTTTGTGCATGACCATTGGTGGATAAAAGGATTTTACGGCCAGGTACTTTGGTACCGACCTAAGAAAGGACTAAAAGGCTCGTTCCTATCGCATCATTCTATTACTTTTACTAAATGATCATGTTAGAAATAGATAATTAGTTGTATACATTCTTGGTATACGGATCACAAATATACTAAAGCCTAATTTCTTCTTTGAAATTTAAAATTTACTTGAATTTTCCACGCCATTAACAAATGATGCCAAGTTTTGTGTGTTACTCTAGTATTATCAATTGGAATTCAAACGAATCAAGTTGTTCATGTCCAATTCGAAACTCACGTACGTGATTTTGTTGAAGAAATTCAACTTAGGCCACTATTTGCATCAAATAACTCCTCTTGTTCTAACTTAGCCCAGTTTCAGGTGCCTACTTCGAATTACCATACAACCAATGATTTTAGAGCCCATAATTTCTTTTTCTTAGGCCAAATGGAAAAATGTTTCACCTTCAAGCTGTAACTATGACCTTTTAGGAGATACAAAATTTATTCAACAAAAATATCTATCGTGAAACAATGGATATTCAACGTCAGTTTTAAATTTATTCAGCTTAAATCAAAAATATAGAATTTAAAATCAAATTTTGAGTAAGTGGTTGCTCTATATGGCCTAAATGATTCACTTAATACCCACGCCGACACTTGTTTCGGTGGCGATAGTTTTTGAGCTGTTATAACTTATACTTCGAGTGCTAATTTCAGGTATGCCGTCCATTTTCTCTAACATCTAAATTTTTCACGAAATATGCATCGATTTATCCGTATTAACCCATTTTATGCCGCTGACACGAATCATATAATGAAACACAGGCTAAACAGTTTATGGTCACGAATATACAAATGCATGGAACAAAACCTAATACACGCTCAAAACTTTTTCTTCATAATAATGCAAGTGAAACCATAAATAAAATGAGCATTAGTTTCGGAATCTTGTTTAATGGAACATTCTTTAATTATTAACTTCGGTAATACAGTTGTTTTATCAGTTATATTATCAATTTGGGGTCCTATGCGAATCCCATCGTCCGTGATAGCGATCATTGTCTCAAGACTGGTGAAATCTGTCACCCTGCTGTGTGCATGCATGGGAAGACTGCTACCCCCCGTCCTGCTACGCCTGTCATCTGCAACCCTGATTCTTTAGATCTTAGTTGGCTGCGCTTCAAGACGAAACCTGAATGTTTAGCTTCGTCGCAGCAAAATACCGTCACTCAGCAGGTCTGTGCGTGAGGCTATTTGTCAGGGGTTTTGGACTCAGTAAGGAGCAAAATGGGACATTAAACACAAGGGTTATTAGACTTAAAAATTGTGAGTAGAACCATACACAACAGTCAGTAAGACCCCATTCACAAGAGTCGGAAAACTCATTTCCAAGTGACGAAAAATCCATTCTAGCCCCAAGGTCCTATCAGAGAATAGCTTTAAACTGTTGTTGGACCGTTAATTAACCCAGTAGTCTTCAAACTTTTAACCACCACGACCACCTTTAAAAGATTTTATTTGTGTACGACCCTTTAATTTCAAGAAAATAAAATATATAATATAAATATAAGAGAAAAATTTAATGTTTATAAAAAATCGGGTATACTATAAAAAAAACAATATAAATGTGTGTATTTAATACAATAGACCCAAGAAGTCTATAGATACTGTAGTGGCTTAGTCACTCCTCAACGCGACACAACTTTCGCGTACTTTCTCCAGCAACTAGTGGCTTAGTCACCCCTCAATGCAAATCTCCATGTACGTCATTTCTAATTTAGTTACCGATAGAATCCATCTAGCCATTAAGTATTCAGTAATTGTAGGTTGTACCAATGTAACTATTGTCTATTATTGAATTTGATATTTTACTGTGTGTTTAAACCTAATAGACCCGAGTAGTAGCTTTTTGTAAGACCGATACCGTAGTATGCTAGAACTGGAGGTCACTTGCCCCAATTGACTCACAAGGCGTCTACCTCTGGTAGACGTACTGCAGATTTCAAAACTGTTGCCCTAACAGAAACACACGGAGCAGGTACTACACCTAGGGTCTTACAAATCCATAAGTGGCATAAAATAATGTCACTTGTATTTAATTAATGGGATTGATGCGCATGCATTTTCTTGCACAGGTCAAATCTAGGCTCTATTTTTGTTAATGTTGGTTTAAATACAGTTTCAATATTTACTAAGCTAGATCGATATTTTGTTTTGAGATTAGTTAATGCCGAAAAACCGTTTCACACAAATATGTTGACGCTAAGGGTAGAAGAGTATCGTTTTCAAGTCGTGACTAGTTTGGATATTCAAATTTGATGCCAACGCGCAACGAATTTAGACTTATTTTAGCAAAAACATGGGTTTTAAAGAAGAATCAAGAAAGTTCTGCAAATTCTTACTGTGCCTCTAGGGTGAGAAAACACTTTTTCTACTTTAGCATCAAATGCATTTTGGATCCAATCAAATCGGCTCATGTCTGATTCTTGAAGAAATTATCTTTCAAAATTTTACCCTAAGCTTACCAAGTTCTTAATTTTAATTGGTTTGATTATTTCAAAATTTAGTTAGTTTTCTATGAGTAACTCCTCCAGACATGGAAACAACTCACATGAGTTGCGTTTTACATTCATCAACCATACATTACCTTTCTTCAGGAAAGCTTGAATATTTGAAGTTAATGTCAGAACATTTGTATTTTTCCCTTCTAATGATATATTGAGGTCATTAAGCTTGTCAAGAATATCTGATAACTAACAAAGTTTGGAAAGCCAATTTTCGTTTTGGAAATGTTTCACCATATATGAGTCGTTGCCAGATAAAAATAACATGACAATTTTTTTAAAGTGATTAGCATTCTTAAAGCCCAACCTCTTAAAACCCATCGAATGTGTGTCTGAAGCAGCTGGGATTCAAAATTTGAATGCATTTCTTTGAACAAATTTGTAAAGAGCCGGGTATTAAGAGTACGGGTTTTCCTGTAATTAATTATATTAAATGAATCTTGTCACACTACACACAAATCTTCGTTATTGTTTTTCGTTTCTTGCACCTCCCATTGAATCATGCAATGAGTGAATGTTATACCTTCATTGCATACAGACCTGACTTTATTGTGGAAACCCACATACTTCCCTGTCATTGCTACCCATAACTTCCCCCTACCCTTCCACACATGATGAGGGGGGGGGTGACTCGGTCTCTTCCTAGCCTAGCCGCCGAAATGGAAAAAAACTTTGAAAGTGAATCGCGTGTCTTCGAATGCCTGTCCGTCACTTGCACACTACTGCGTACAGAGCGACATGTGTGAGAGGTGAGCGGGCGAAACTCAAAACCTAGCCAGTGTCCGAACACTCGAACCAGCCCTATCTACCAGTCTGAACACAGTCGTATCTTAGAAAAAAAAATCATCCCATCTCAACAACACTCGTCACTGGAACTAGCTGGAGTGGTCAAAAGGTCAAAATATATTAGTGCCAATCGATTGAGTACAGTTCGTACTTCTAGAAGTAGGTAAGTGTGAATTTATATTGCACGTATTTGCCGTGTAATTGTAATGTGAACAAGACCTAAATTTTTTTCTGAAACCCCTGGATACAGCGATAGGCACTGTGGTGGAGCTCTGTAAAGTTTACAGTGCCTTCTAGTGATAATGACTGTACGAAGTGAAGATTTGCACCGGCTAGGCAATCGCACTCAATGTGTTGGGGAAAATCAATAATATTAATATGATTTAATATTAATTTGCAATTAACATGACAAAATACTATGCTGAAAGACATCCTAATCAATGAACATGTTAACAGAAGGCTTGCTAGCGAGAGAGAGCAGTCAGATTCTTATGCAACATAAACTATGTTCAACCGGGCTGGAGGGTGCGGAACTGAACGTCTGACGAAATATGACTGAGTTTATGTTTCTACAATTATACAAATTTATCAACCTCTGCCGTAATAATTGCTGCGTAACTGCCCAAAACGGGTGTATATTCATCTTTATTGATAGTCAACAGTTTAATATTAGTTAATATTAGTTTCAGTGAAGTTTTCCTCATAGTCCAGCTTAGAGCTAAATTTAGTGCTTTTACATTTTGCAGTCAAGTAGAGACAATGGTTGAATGTGCGTAGCTCCGAAGCAAGGAGTTAACATCTCGGAAGTTCCAACGTTGCCACTGGTGGGTTCTTAAACCCAGCTCGTAGTATAGTTTGCGGTTTATATATGTAAATTACTATAAATGTATGTAGTATAGTGTATTAATTCACTATATATACCATGCATAGATAACTTTATACATATTTAAGTCGTTCGTTTTACGTAAATCAGGGCTGAAAAATCTAGCAGTCGCACGCTGCAACCGAACTAAACTACGCAGCCTGTGCTCTGTCTGTACCTGTACTTGATGCACACGGCGTGTGAACATCATACGTACATGTTTACGAGCTTCCGTACATGTGCATTGAAACACCGACATGAACGTAGCTCTTTTCACGTTTACATAGCTTCACTTACATCTTAGTGCCACGCGAAATGTGAGTTTGAAACAGCTCCTACAAATCTTTTCGTAGATTTTGTATCTCTAAAAACTTGTTTTGAGGCAATTTTTTGCTGTAGCGGTGAGAATTAAATGAATCGTTTAGATAAATTAAAAAATTGATGTTCTAAGGATAGAATTTAACAATGCTATTAGTTGGAGATGTGTGTAAATATATGCATAAATATATAGAAGTTAAATAAAAATAAGAGAGACTGTCTTTTTCTGTTACATGGTCATCGAAATTAGATATGAAATATAGATTTTAAATATTAAACGTATGATTTTTAATGAGAGGTGGGGGTGGACAGCTTCTGCATAATCACCACTAGGGGTGGATATTAAAAATGGTTAAAGACCACTGAGCTAGAGTTTCGGAGCGGAGGGGTTTAATAAAGAAAGAGAAGCAAAACGAAGTCTTTTCTTTATTTTTATGTTGACAACTGAGTGAACTACAAAAAGTTTATAAATGTTATCATGCAACCTTCAGAAAAACTGAGTGAAACTTCGAATTGTTTTTACTAATGTATACTGGGCTTAACTTGTGAAGATGAACAATTACAACAACAATATTGAGGTATATCTTCCTCATTTAAAGTTAAATGAATATATTTCCTGTGTTTGAGTCTGTGCGTGTGCCTGTCTGCGATTGTGGTGTGTACCTTACTAAAGCTAACATAGTGGTGTATGTGTGTGCTTGTTTCCGTCTTGAGGGCTTGTGCTTGTTTCCGTTCGCATCAGTGGTAATTACTGCATGTGGTTGGGAGGCGTTTGTGTTGGAATTTATGTTTCTGATGGTTTTATAGAGTTTGCTAAAGTTTAGTGATTCGACGAAATTTTTCCAGTTTTCTGTTTGCTTTTTAGTAATTTTTCCCGTGATTTGTTCGTTCAGATCATGGATGAGTCGTGTGGTTTGGAGGGTGTGAGGAGGGGGTGTATTTCTGAGATTGTTACATTTTCTGATTCGTCTATATACTTCATGTGGGAAGTTTGGGTTATGATGTTCTCTGTTACCTTTAGGAATGTGGTTTTTGTCAGCTTTTGTGATGATAGCGTTGAATTCTGCAACCGTTTGATTTATATCATTTATGGGGTTGGTGTTGAGTGCTGCGAAAAGTTGTTCTGTTTGTTCGGTGAACCTTTCCCAGTTAGCATTTTGTAATTCGTGTGTGTTTGCCTGGGATGGGTGGTGAGGTCCTTGCCAGTGTGTACTGTGACGATAATAGGGACTTGTTTTTGAATAATAATGTGTACCCTATCAAGATGTAAAATCCACCAATAGTATCCACACTTCGAAGCGCAGTAACTTTCATTATCATATTCGTATTCTTCATTTGCCCCGTGTTTTCCTTGTGACATCAGATGGATTGTTTTTTATAATTTTAAGTTGAACAATAATAAACTATGAATGACATTGGAACGTAAAATGTGCGTTTTATCATGTACAAATAAATGTGTATGAAGGACGGTTATGAATTTTTCTCTGTTCGATGGCCATGTATGTAAATAAATTAATTATTGATGTTAATCTGATATGTTAAATCATATTAACAATCACACTATGTTAAATCACATGTCAAATAAATAAATGCATGCCGCATACTTCGACTATATGGTAAGAACATTATTTTCGCATACGCCAATTATACTTATGTTATAAAGACTTTTCTTTCGTGCAAATTTATTCATTATCTTTTTTCCTCATGCTCAGCACTTCCTATGAAAGAAAAATACGAGTAACTTGCAGAAAACAAATCTATTCAGAAGTTTTAAATTTCTGCTTGGTAAATAATAGCTACGACTACTGAAAATAGCCTTAAAAACAAGCGTCCACTTGTAAAATGAGTTAAATGACAAGTTTTGCTGATTTTAAATCTAAAATTGTGAATAGAATTCACAGTAGTATATCATTTCGTCATGTTATTAGTATAGTCCGATTTCCCATGTCGGCTGAACAGTCAAGCAGAGGAAACAGCTAAAAAATCGAGGAATTTGCTAAATGTTCCTCAAAAATTACATGACGAAATGCGAGTCCTGCAACGCTGTCACGTACGACAATGAAATACTTCTGAACACATGGATACGTTTGACCAGGAGAAATACGTTCAACAGAGTTAAATTTTCATATAATATTATGTCCATATTCCAACATCTGGGGGTGGAAAAGAATGGTGAAAGTGAATGTTCAGTTATTAATGGTGACTACATTTGATATAAATCACAAAGTAACCGACCTTAAAATTTGTAGTGTAATTCTGCTACATAAGTTATTAACAAAAATTACAAACCTCAGCAATGTTTCACCCGAGATGAGTCAGAACTGCTTTGGGTTAAATTGTCAGTGCTCTCATATTTTACTGAAAAGAGTTTCCTCAGTTTCAAGTTAGTATGGATACAGTAACCCTGCTGTTAGGCAATCACGTTGCTGCACCCGACAAAGTGAAAACTCTGCTCCTACGTATCGCTCAGAAAACCTGACCATTGGTGAATGGTGAGAACAAAGTTTTTTAGGTATTAAGGCGCAATAATGAAAAAGTTCGATTCACGAAGAATAAATACATTTTCTGTGTGATTCATATACAGCGTCACTTTGGTCAACTGGTGAGCGGAACCGCTTCCGAACGGAAAGAATTGCGTTCGAGTCCCTCTATCGCTGCCTCATTTTATAGTATTTATTCTTCTTACCCTCCGTCCAGACATAATTTTCACAATGATCTCGACAACAAAGCCACGTTCTAAATTAAGCCTCTGCATTTGATACACGTTTCACTGATCAGCATCCTCACATACAAGTGGCATTTATGACAAGTATTCCAACGTTCCTCCTACAACGTTCGAGGTAATATCTGTTTATGGAAAAAATAATATTAATACTCATTTAGTGTTGAAATTCATCGTTCAGTCTTGACTTTTAACACGTAGACAATAACGTAACTTCATGGTTAAGGAACAAACTGAAGGTAATAGTGGTAAATTCTACTATTACCTTCTATATACTTTTCATAGATAAATTAGCTAAACAATACGTTTTCAATCATTAACAATAATTTAAATTCGAAGATCTTTTATTTTCGGTTTCTGTATCTTAAATGAAAATTTTGAGATTTTAAAATAATACGGTACTGAGTAATTCAAATTGTTTTGTTGCAAATACCCATTTCATTAGTTTGCTAGATGCAATGATAATTTATTTTTACTCTTACATTTTCAATATTGTCAGTTATTGTGTTGTCATTGATTAAATTAACCGTGTAGTACACAAGCACCTTTCGACTCCATGCACACAAAAGGTAGTTCAAATAGCGATTTGACATTTGTCACACTCACACCTGCACATTAGAAATTATTTTCACACATGCAATGATAATCTCTTTTCCAATTGTTAGGTTCAGAATAAAATCGGCTACTGTTTTTTTGTCGATCCTCAAATGTGAATCACCATGCAAGATGCAACCTCCAATACCTTTGTTTCTAAAAACTCATTGGTGTTCTTTCTATCGCCAGAATTTCTGAGTTCTTTTAATCCCAGAACCTTAAAGTAACGTCAGAGTATACATTTCAAAGTTTTTCTTGATCATTGTATTACTTATAATAATAGATGTATTATAATCAAATAATACTTTAATTTTCAGGAATTTAAAAATTTATTAGGGTTGTATTACATTCTGCATGTATCAACATTTTTGGAAACGAATGGATTCAGTATTTGTTTTCTTTTAGCTGAGATCCCAGTGTTAACATTGTTATAGTTACTATTTAAGAAGTTTTTCTGGTTTAAAAATACTATCACTGAAATTTACGACGGTAAGACAGTACTTAAAGGTATCAGACAAAATTAAGTAAACGATAGAATTACTTTGCCTATAAAAATTTTTATTCCATTACACAGAAGCAACAAACCCTATTTTATTGAGTACGACATTGAAACCCTCATATTTTCCGCTGAAAAACTTTTTTCCTGCATATACTCGTATGAACGAGCATGTTTTTTTTTAAAACTGCGTTTTAAAATTAAAACAAGAGCTGGCATTCTTATATTTAATATACAAAGTACACAGAGATAATTAAAATATACCAAACTATTGATTGAGCAGCAAAATAATTAATTTATTGGGACTGAAATAATTACACCAGAAGACAGAGGGGCGGAACCTAGCACCATCGAGCAGCCAATCTCAGAACAGCTTTAAAAGACGCCTAGGTAGAGCTGTACTCGCAAAGTAGGGCAAAAATACGTGTTCGGCAGGAAATCTAAAGGAGACTACTGTCGAGTAATCTATATTAGCTGTCCCGTGCTGTCCCTGACACAGCGATGACAGAGGCGACTACGATCCAGTAGTCTACTTTTTATTTTCCACAGGAAAAAATGCAAGTAGACCACTAATGCTGTCCACCCTTCAAATGTTTTAAAAAAACAGTGTTGGTGCTATATAGTATTTAATTCATGTCTCTAAAATGCGTACGGGTTACATATATTTCCACAAATTGCCCAATTCTTTCTTTCATAAGAAGATTCGGCCAAGAGCATTAGCCCTATGTGAGTCATTTTGATAGCAGTGAGACCAGTTATATTTAATATCATTCCAAAGTGAAGTAAAACTAGAATACAAGAATACAAAAGCCCGTATTTTGCGATGAATTTTTTACTTGGGACTGCTGCACTGAATTTAAATTGTGTTCTGAATTTACTTTCACTTCGTCGGTCGAGTTTCGTTTATTTCCATCTTGATTGGTTTGGTTGTTAGGGTGACCTGTTTTACAGTTATGAGGTCGTACCAAGGACTACTATAAACAGGACGTGTACCACCATGTAGCTGACTACGGTAGCGGAGGCCAGTTCACTGAGCTCAGTTAACCCCCATCTGTCACAGTTTGAACGTTGTCGTAGTCTGTCGCTCAGTTTGAATCGGACATTGTTGTTTGTTTCGAGGCACATGGCTGCATTTCTAAGTGGATACTGTTTGTTTACAAAGTTTATTGCTAATTATATGCATTAAAAATACCGAACAGTTGTGGGGTTGTGTGAACAAGTGAAATCCCTCCCAGTATCTACAATGAGCCTGCTTCATGTCTGCCATCTTCAAAACCTGCACCTCGCCTGGCGAAAGTTGAAGACCAACAACTGAGATATTTTCATCAGAAGAATAAGATTACTTCATTTGATGCTTTCAAACCTGAACGTAACCTGCAGAAGCAGTACAAAAACTTGATTATTTCAAGATAGAAAGAAAGGTTTGTGTGTTTGTTCATGACCGACTACTTCAGTGAGTTCAGCCTGTCTGTGATTGTCGTAAACAAGCCCACTTTGTGTTCCCTACTGACGTTCAGTGCATTGAAGAACGGCATTAGTACCACTGTTTAAGACACTTCATCCCAACAATGGTTTGAGATCGTATACGCAGTCCGACGAAACTGTGCGCTTGGCAATGAACTATGTATAACATCCCGTTGGACGAAACGATCGAAAATGTTATCACCCTTCAAGCTCACACGTCAGCCTATGTCTACACCGAGAAGGAGAAGAAGTTGGTATTTTTGACACACCAGTTGGAACTTTTATCACAGAAGCAGTTTTCCATGATTGATTATTGTTTTGCTCTTCAGTCATACCCAAAGTGTAATTATGAACAGCTCAGAGACCTTTTGGTGCTACCATGCAAACGCAAACTGCAGTACATCACTTCATCTATTGGCAAGGACCAAGTGCTGAGGAAAACATTTGACTAAGTCCAGACACTGCAACAGAAGAATGTGTTTCTCTTGGTAGATGAAGTACAGATTCGCCCAACTAATTCATTTTCTGGTAAGTTGCTGAGTGGCATGGCCGAAAACAACCGAGACTGCAAAGCCACTTCTATTCTAATCACTAGGTGATTGCAGTGCCACAGCCAAGCATCCTCTTGACAACGAGCGTGTCTGGTTTCTCCTTTTTGACACAGTACATCTGCTAAACAACTGGAGCTAAAAAACTGGAGCTACATCTGCTAAACAACTGCATCCGCAACAACTGGATCAGTGAGAAGGGCCAGAAGATCGGTGTTGACAATGAAACACGGTCTCATTTGCAGACGTCAAGGAACAGTACGAGTCAAAGAAAGGCAGTAATCTGACGACTACTACACTGACTTAATTTGCTGTCAACCCCTCAGAGAAAGATTAGCAGAAGAATGCAGTGCTTCTTCAGACCTCTGTCAAGAAGGCCCTGTTGGCTGACTAATCGCTACAATTTGGTAGGTTTTTGCTTTTATGTCTGTTTGTTTATATGGGTGAATGTTTCTATGTTTGGTTGTTTGCATTGGAAAAGACAACTTTAATGAATTTTTAAAGTATAAAACTGCAGCAACTCGGGTTTCTATAAAGTGGCCACTGAGTGCATGCAATAATACATGTTAAGTCCGGTTAAAATTGGTATTTCAGAGCATTACAGTGCTTTAAACCATTTAAAATGCACTGTAAAACCTCAATATCCCTTCTTTTGCTTGAAAGAAGTAAATTTTGGTCAATTTGTCCGATAGAAAATGTGAGGTTACTAAGAATGCAATGGCCTCCGCTAGCGTAGTCAGCTATATGGCGGTGCACGTCCTGTTTATAGTAGTCCTTTGGTCGTACTCATTGGAAGAAAGAGCAATTTTGTCTGAATAATCCAAGCTTCTAGATTTTGGCGAGAGTGCTGAACTTGCGGTTCTTGCTGTTTTAGATTCATCTCCGAGTCTCGTTGAAGTACTATCGAAAATAGTAGTATTTAGCAGTTTGTCTGACTTGTGTTGAACATCAGTTGACAGTAGCATTTGATGATGTCAGTAGCAATAGATGACAGCGGAGCAGTAGATGATAGTAGTATTACTAGTAGATCATAGCAGTAGATTCTAACAGTGATGGTGGTTGTGTAGCAGTAATGGAGGTTGTGTAGCAGTGATGATAGTTATGTACCAGTGGTGATGGTTGTGTAGCAGTGATGGTGGTTGTGTATCAGTGGTGGTGGTTCTGTAGCAGTGGTGGTGGTTTTGTAGCAGTGGTGTTGGTTGTGTTGCAGTGTTGGTTGTGTAGGAGTAATAGTGTTTGTGTAGAAGTAGTGGTTGTGGTCCAGTCATGGTGGCTGTGTAGCAGTGATGGGGGTTGTGTAGCACTGGTGGTGGTTGGGTAGCAGTGGTGTTGGTTGTCTAGCAGTGATGGTGGTTGTGTAGCAATGGTGGTAGTTGTGTAGCAGTGGTGGTAGTTGTGTAGCAATAATAGTGTTTGTGTAGCAGCG
>VCRD01003560.1:0-46790 GCA_006783055.1 Trinorchestia longiramus
ACATTTGATAATAGCCCCTACAGACTTTACAACATTTACATACTCCCTTGAACCTCCTGCCCTCCTGCTTACTCCCCTGATATTTCTCACCTCCTCGACCATCAAACGGACCTGAATATCATCATAATGGGCTATTTCGTCACTCATAACCTCGCCTTGTTTTCATTAACAAACGACGACTGAGCTGCAGTGCCATCGACTCCAGGCCCTTCATCCTTCTAAATCAAGATTCCCCCACCCGCCTCCCGTCCAACGGAAATCCTTTCTCCCCTGATCTCGCCATTTTCAGCCCCCATCTAGCCCTGGAAGCCACATGGACACCCTACTTGCCTGAATTCTGACCATAGGTATTTCCCTCCCCAACAACCTCCCCGCAGAACCTTCACCAACTTCAACAAAGCAAACTGGGACGCCTTCACCCTTCATACTGAAGAGATCTTTCGTAATGTTCCTCTACCATACTCCACACAAGGAGAGGCTTTCATCCGTCTTACCCTCGAAACTGCTGCCCATCGTTTCATCCCCAGGGGTTGCAGGAAAACTTTCATCCCGAACCTTTCCGCCTCTGCTATCCCCCTCATTAACCAACGAGACTTACTTTACTCCTCCAATCCCAGTGACCCCTCCCTGACCTCGACAAAATCACCTGTGGCATTTCAAATCAATCCCGCCAGATCTTGATTGACAAAGGCCAGTCCCATAACCTACAACAAAACCCCATTAAATTCTGTTCCCTTATCAAATCCCTCTCCTCAAATCCAACGGTCAACCCCGCAACTAACCCATCACTTTCGGCCACTGAGTCCACCTCTAACCCCATCATAGCTCAATTCTTCTGCCGCCATTTCACAATTGTTCCTCACTTCCGATGTAATAGATCATCCTGAAAAATCTCGAAATGGTAAATTGTATCAAAATGTGGCCCTGGTCTCTGATTATTTTTCTTGTATACAGTATATGTCTGTCACGCTAGCATTCGTTTTTGATTTGCACTGTACTTCTTGTGTTTCTAATATGTCTGCATACTGTTCAGGTAATTTTGAAGTTATTGAGTATGGAATTCTCATGAAAAATTAGGTGGTGTCGGCCCATTAGTGACAGTGGCTGAGAAATGTTCTCAAATTTTCAAGTCATTAACTCATTGATGTTCATGGAAGCTCGTAACAATTTAGCGAAAGAGAAATATCTGGTGGTTGAAGAAAAGACTCTTCAAAGTGTAGAATGTTGTGAAAAACCTTAATATTTTGAAAGAATAAATTTATTGTGGTATAAAATATTTAAAGTTCAAGTTTACTGTGCTTGTTTCAGCGGTAAACTACGAACACTGGGTAGCACTGAGCTGATGTGCAACCAATGTGGCTCCTGGTTTCACGAGTCATGCATCAGCTACCAGTTGGGACAGCTGGTGCCATTCATGCTCAACTATTGCTTCACTTGCAAGGCTTGCTCCAGCACTGGGGTTGAGCAGTTCAAGAAGTCACAGGCTCGTAAGTATAATTTGTTCAAATAATAATTGTCATTGCAATTTAAAGCTGAGACCTATACTTTTATATGAGCCCTTCTAGTAATTCTCAATGCCGTAGAGTACATACATATATTGTCCAATTGAATATTTAAACTGAGTGAACTATCCCTGAGATGAAGAGTAAAACTTAAATAGGCATGGCTGTCAGCATTGCTGTAGTATTGAAGTCTTCCAGCAAGTTGCTCTGCTTTTGAGAACCCATAGCATGGGGACGAGAAAGAGGAAAGTTCGTGAATATGTTACAACTAGTATGTTCTGCTACTTCAATGCTGAAAGTTGTAACTTTTAGCTGTTAAGTGTAATAATTTTTCTACTAGGTATCACCAGTTTTTGTTTATGATGCTTTTAATTGGTCTGTCTTGCTTCAATGGGCAAGTAATGCAAAAAATTAAATTCTGGATTTCATTTTCTGAAGTGTAACATATCTCAAAATTTTATTGTTACACTCATTTGTCAAAACTTTATTTCTCAAAGGTGTTATTGAAAATGACGTATTTTCTGCTGTTTGTAAGTGGAAGTGATGATATTTGGAGGCATGTTCCATTTTTAGAACTAAAAGTGATAGGAAGCTTCACCTTGTAGCTGTGGTGTTCTGTTGAAATGTTTCCCACAACTGTACGGAGAAAAATCTATGCACATTATTTTGTGTCTAAAATGCTTTAGGGTTATAATCATTATTTGTGAATGAAGAAGTGGCAGTATTTGTTATGAAAATTATTACTATGCTTTTTATATGTGAATTTCTGTGAACTGTGCTAGAAAAGGCATGAAGAATCACAGAGGTTTGTACCAAATAAAGAAAGATTGACTTAGCCAAACTAATACATTTGTATTCATAGTGGAAACTCCTTTTACAAAAAAGTATTAGCATATCAAAATTGTTATTCTCATTCAAATGAGTGTAAATGTAAATAATACTCGTACATTGCAGCCCCAAAGTACTGCATTTTCTTTATTTTTAAATGTTATTAAGTTACACAATCTACATTAGTTTTGCCTCCATGTTTGTCAAAATTGTGCAGGCTGTTAATTTTACCCCAGCCTGGGTAACTCTGTTGTAAACTTTGGGTAACTCTGTTCAAATTTTTATTTATAAACTGATTTGTCCTTCAACAGGAACCTTCATGATGTAACATTTTTTTTTGCGAATGAATGATTTATCCATCAGATCGTGTGTGTGTGTGTCATGCTTCATGATGTTGTTCTGCTGAGTTTCTTATACTGGCTCATCCACGCCTTTACTGTACATTTACACATGATGTTGTTGCATCTCCAAGTTATTTTTAAGCTATTACATGTCTATTTAACTTAGGAATTATCGTGAATTTAAAATAAGTAAATGAATGAAGAACATATTAATAAGTACAATTGTGTTCAATAAGTTTTTCAGAGCTGTTCTATTATCACATTTGTACAAAAATAAATTTTATCTGTAGTGTGGAAGTAAAATGAAATTGATATCTATAGAAAAATGTGAGGAAAATAGTGATAGGGTTTAGTATTATGTATAAAATTGTGTGATTTGTAGTATTTACGACTGGCTCCTCCCTAAGCATATGCCGTACTATTAAATACTTATATTTTATTGTAGACATTCATGAGCTTAAAATTAGGACCAAAGATAACTTTGTTCCACTGCTCTGCATGCTTTATTTTAAAAGGTTGAAAAGCAGCTTTTTTATTTTTTCAGAATTCACATGTAATATTTTGTGTTTTTTTGTAGTAATATGAGTTTGTAAACTTTGCCAAGTTAACTATCAATCTTTTAATATGTTCCTTACCTTTTAATCATGATGGTTTCGCTTAAGCCAAGGATTGGCGGGGTGAGATCAATAGCATTTTGTTTGCTCTGCCTGCCTGGCTATTTGTTTCACGGTTTCTTAATTAACAGCATTCGAGTTTCAAAGTTTGCAATTATGGTGCTGGGCCAAATTTACAATATGCTTGTATTCGTTTGTATAATTAATGTTACATTGGTTCGAGAGAGTTTCAGTATTGCAAAATCTTGCTCATAATGAATTAAATGAAATGAATCAACTTGTCTCATTCAATGTTATAAGATATATTGCGTGAACAGTAACATGGTAGTTAGTGTTTTTTCTGCAAGTCGGTTAATTCTGTTATTGCGTATATATTCGCTATTTTGGCCGCATTCCTTAGCATTGTTTTTGGATCGTGGTAGCTAACATGTTTGAAAAAAATGCTTACCATAAAAATCTATTAGAAAAATGTTTCATTTATTGCATTACTTGAAAAAGTGCTACTGTTGTGTTATTCTGAATTAAAAATATATTTTAGGTCAAATGGATGTATTTTCTTAACAATGTCACTATTACTCCATTTCTATACATGTCTGACTTTAGGTCAGATGTGTTCTAAAAAAAAATAATAAAATTACATTCCATAATCAATATCTATTGTCTGATGTAAAATTAGATTGATGGTTGAGCAAGTACTGGTAATTTTTACTGGATTCGTGAAATGCAGCACAATTTTTTGTGCTACTAGATGATTCAGATTTTAGAAGGGTCCTTATTAGAAGAGTTTGATGCCGATTTTCAATAGAAAGGTAGACGTAGCAAATATATATTTCATTCCTTCAGTTTAAAGGCAAACTTGTTTTTGGGTAGTGCACATATCTAGAATGGATTTGCGACACTTGTGTTGAGTTTTTATTATTATTGAAAACTTGCCTCTTTACTATGTTCCAGCCTCATGTCTTGAAAAGTAAACATTTATAAAATCAATGAACATGTTGATGACTAAGCCACTGAAGTGATGTTAATTGTCGGTTGAAGGAGTTGCATCTAAATGGTATTTAATTCTATCAAGTCCTAGAATCTAGTAAAAAGTTAAACAATTTTTTAGATTTTACTTGATTTATTGTTGTTTATCTTTTTATTTTTTAGTTAAATGCTTATTACATACATATTAAAATTATCTACTTATGAAACTACATGCATTGAAAACTGCCAGACACACGTGCCTAGTTTCAGGTAAACGCACAAGGTTCGAACAGTAACGCCTTACTGAGGCCCAGTGTTCATTAAATAGATTCCCCTTTCAGCAATGAAGTTAGTAAACTCGGATGTGGCAGAAAACGAAGCTAATATTGAATGTTGTAAAATTTACTTGTGATAATAAGCGGTCAATTGGCATTGAAATTAGTGCTGGCATTTACTGAGGTGGAAGCATAAGACAACAAAATAAATGAATAAATATTTGTTATGCATCATGTAAAGTACTGTGTTAACTTTTAATATTAGTAGCAAGGCAGACAGGTTGGCTGCTGCCTTATGTGTTTGCCTTAGATTGGTTGAACTGAGCCTGTGTGGATCATTTCTGATCTCATTTCTTAACAAGAATTCATAAATTCTTATACCTTTAGTTCATTACAATACCCCTGCAAACTATTACAGTCAAGCCTCGATAAGACGGACCTCGGTAATCCGGATATCGGATAAGACGGATGTCGTCCGGATATCCTTAGAAGGGCAGGCGAAGGAGAAGTGTCTGAAGATGATGTTAGGACGTGGTTAGATCACACGGAAGGTGATCCTGGCTTCCAGGTGGCTTCCTAGTAGTCCGTCTAATTGAGGGTTGACTGTAATTGTATTTAACATTAAATAACACTGCTAAACTATTCAAGTATTGCTATGAACATCTACATTGAACATCTTCAGCTACTGATACATTAACAATGAAGTGTCTTGATGAACCCAATGTAAGTTTTCCGTCAATATCTTTCAAAATGCCCCCAGGTACTCATGCTTCTGATAGTTTTTAGTCTGGATTGTAGCAGTTTTGAGTGGTGTTTCATCTTACAAACAGCATCTTCTCAATAAGGGCAGTGCTAGGTATCATCCTCATAAATATTTTTCGATGACTAGTGTAGTTAGTGATCCCTTTAGCTAGTATGTTTGGTGCGTGACACTTCTTAAATTCGTTGATTTTTTATGCCTGAGAAGTAGCCAATTTACACAAAAAAACGACATGGAAGAAATAGGAATTTTAAGCAAATAGGATAAAGTGAAACAAATACATTGATCATAAGTGATAGTTGAAGTACGGTTTATGGTCAGTTGGTTGCTTACTTGCTCTACACCTGCTTTCCTTGAAGCTGTGGTCTACTTCATGAGGTAAAGTTAAGTCTTAAGTGACGGTAACGTTTCTGTGTAAACTATGTTAGAGGATTGTTTTAGTTTTGTACTCCAGTGCAGTGCATCATCCATATTTAATCATAATAAAAAATTATATCATAGAAAGCATTAATTGCACGCAAAGACAGCTATTCTCTAGTGTACTGCGCAGTGTTATGATAGCTGCAGGTATCTCAATGAACAGTGTCTCATAATATAGTATGGGGAAATTTTGCCTAAGATACGGGTGGTTCCCTGTAAATGGGATGAATCGACTGTTATGAAAAAAGAAACTTTTCAGTATTTCAATTTTGATGGTTTCTTCATTCTTTTAAAACGCGTCAATGTACAAGTACAATATAACAAAATTCTGTAAAGTGAAAATGAAGTTTATCGATCTTTGAAAATCCAAGAAATCCGTAATCCTGTTGTGGGATCTGTTTTAGGTGTTCTGAGGATGCAAAAAATGCATTTTGTTCACGAAAGGTATGACATAGAAATTAGAAAAATCTATGCAATTATTTTCCAGTATCGCAGTATTTAAAAATAATTTTCTTAAGTCTGAAGCTCGGTTCCAGATTAATAGCAGAGTGGGAATGGTAGCTAGTCATCAAAATGAAAGTGGAAGTCAAAATGGTGATGAGAGTCGCAGTGGGTGCCCGAGTGAGAGGCAGATATCTGATTCTCTGAGTTCAATTATCATATTTTTAAAATTTAGCCCGCCTGTGACATTTAATCACCCAGTGTCGTGCAACTTTCATGAGCATTTGGGTTATATTAGTTATATAAACGATTTCTTGGTTCTCTCTCCAACCATTTGCTTGCCAAACTTGAGCTAGGTTTTCTTTTTTTGAACTTAGAGTTAGAGCTTCTACATGTATTGTTCACGCTATGAGGAACTCGTCCTCTGCCATTGTCTCTCAGATGCACTTTTAAGTAGGCAGGCTATGCGTTGTAAGAAATGTATTAATATTGCACATTAAAACTTTCAAAGTCAGGAGACTGCTGATATAACAGTATAAATATAAGTTATTACAACATTTTCTTCTGTGCGATGTAATAGCCGTAGCTACCAATGCTCGTTGCTGTCAAGTAACTCGATCTGCATAGAAACAATTATGTAGTTGTTTAGCTCTGAATCTTAATATATCGTATTGATATTAATAAGCAAAAAATTTATGAGAAAAACTCAGATGAAGTGAATTTACGGAGTAAGCAATTTACGACTAGAAATCTTTCAGCCCTCCCTTTTCACTCCCTACCCATCCCTCACCCCCGAATTCAGCTTGCCGTTGTTCTCAATGCGTATTTTCCCATTACTTCGTTAAACATACAATGACAATTATAAAAAATCCACAGATAAGAAGTTAAAAAACTTAGTACAAAATCACTGTTACCAAATGACATTTGGTAACACTAATGGTTTGCAGTGCAAGTCTATCTTGAACTGTCTGACATTGTTTTTAACTGATGCAAAGGAACTCATGATGATGCCAGATGGAAATATTTGGATCATTGACAATATGGAGTAGTGCCTCCATATATTGATCTACTTGAATTTAAAGAGATCAATTTCTAGTTATGCCTCTATTCTGGTTTAAAATGGAGCAATTAAAAAATGTCAACAATTTAATCGGAGTTTTCTAGAATAGTTCTTAGGTGAAGCAGGAATTTCGTAAGTTTATTTTGTCAAATAAGTTTTATCAACTAGCATACTGTTTAACGGATGTTCTGCTCATTTCGAGTCACAGTATTTGGGTTCCGCCTGCTCTACACTGACGTGAGTGAAGGTTGAAATGGCTTCGGGTTGCGGTCATCAACTGAGTTTTTTAGTTCTATCTCTTAAGCGTGCATATGACAACAATGCTCAAATATTTCTTGTTTTCCAGTGATTAGTATTATTATTTATGTATTGTAATCTACTTAAATCCTTTGCGTTACAAAATGTAGTTTATACCCTCTCAACGTATGCCCCATAATTTTCCTGCTTGTGTACATTTTACTAATACTTCTGCCTGATGCCGTTCTTGCTCCTGTACTTTACGTTTTGAAAGGAAATGTATATAAGTGTCTTCGTTTTCATTCATTTTATTGCACGTTTCTCTTAAAAATTTTCGCTTGTAAAAAGAATAGAATATGGCAACAGGAATGAGTCATTTAGTCCAAACATACGAAATTTCGAAATAACCGCTTTTCTCATAACACATACAGATCGAGAAAATATAGACTGCTTATCATCACTGCAACATCTGTAAACATGGCAAAATGGATTAAAGTTGATACAGTTTTTGAAGCAGAAATTGTGAAATTAGGAAAGGGAAATCATACAATTGAGCAAATTGCTAAACAGAGATAAATCGTTCTAAAAGTCTTGTTAGCTGAGTTCTGAAACTTTATAGTGAAACTGGCAGGTTAACTAATACAAAGAAATCAGGTAGATCAAAGAAAACTTCAGTAAGAGAGGACTGGGTTATGCAACTCCTGGCATTTGAAGATCATTTTCAAACTGTTGGTAAAATTTTTCGTCAAGTTAAAGGTGGTGCAAATGTTTTACAACAAACTGCCCAGGCGATTGTATGAAATAGGCCTTTATATAAGATCTTTGATGAAGCCGCTGGTAAGTAAAAATAGAATCAGGCAGCATGATTGAATTTTGCAAAGAAACATGCCAGTTGGTCAGAAGACAATTGGAACGAAGTATTTGTCAGTGATGAATCTAAATTTAATGTATTTGGTAGCAATGGTAAGCATTTTGTAAGAAGAATTAGTGAAAGTTTGAAATCAAAATGTATACAAAAATTCAAGTTGGGTGGGGAAAGCGTGATGGTTTTCGGTATTTCAGACCAGGGTACATCACCTCTTCAGCGTTAAAACGCCAGAATTAATTACTTTCTTCACAAGAATGTGTTAGAACAACATCTGCCCGTTTTACCGAATTCTGGAATTGATGTTCATGTGTTTATGCAGGGTAATGCTCCCTGCCACGAGACAGCTCGTCATGGACTATCTTGAGGATCAAGGAGTAGAGATCATGGACTGGCCTCCTCAGAGCCCCGAAATGAATCCAATAGAAAACCTGTGCAAGACCCAAGAATAAAATGTCATGGCGAGAAATCCGATAACAGTTGAAGATTTATGGCTAAAATTACAACAAGAACGGGCCAAGTTTACAGTGGTTCAATGTCAAGATTTGCAAAAATGGTACATTCATAGATGCGCTGCAATGATTGAAAAAGTTATTTTGTTCTTCAATTTTGGACATTCATAAAGTAATAAGATATTAAATAACTATGGTAGTGTCATTTAGGCGACCGGAAAATCTGAAAAATTGTGCTAATATTTTTAATACATTCAAATTTTCCCTCAGTGAAAATTACGGAAGAAAGTTGATTCATTTTTTTGAACACTGAAGTTTTTATATGTGGTCCTTAATTTTGGATGGCACTTTATATGTGCTAGAGATGGGATTGAAAACAAATTGTGTTGCCGTGGTTTAATGCGTAAATTGATGACATTTTCAGAGAAATCGGTGCTGTAATATACGGTTGATACGTTGGAATTCTTGGCAGTAAATATGAGCTGTAACTGTGTTGATTTTTAAAACCAAAATTCATTCCCAAGTGTAATTCAACAGGAAGGTCCGTCTTCAAGTCACAAAATTGCCGATGGGTGTGTAATTATGAACCCTATCAATGCAGCACTGGTAGTTTAAATCGCTGATTGAAATAAGTTTTTTGAAGGTGATGAACTTCATTTAGGGAACAGTTAAAAATTGTACAAATTTAAGTATAATTAACTGTCGCAACGACTTGGTGCTAGTTCCGAGTACACCAGAGAGAATACAAGCTTGAGCAGCAGAGGGTAGAGACGAGACATGGGTCATGACAGTCAGTTGCAGAAGAATGATGAAACAAGGTTATGTTAGCCGAGCGCACAGATAATGTTCTTGTTAGGGCCGCCTGTAGCAAAATAATAATTACTCGCGTACACAGGATTCGTACAGTACCTGTCGCTTGAGTGTCACAACCTACTCCTCACTAGATGATCATCAGTACCCCGGCTAGTTTCATTGAATCAAAGTTCGTTAAAAAAGTTCTTCATTCATAATACAGTACAGCACGAGCAGCTAATTCACAGGAAAGATGGTACAGATTGTTGACTTGATTTACTAGTGCAATAACAGAAAACTAGGAGGTAATGGGAATGAGAGTGTAATGATGAGGTATTCTATGAATCAGAATACTGAATGAATCGATAAAAGATCACAATGGTCAAAAGTTAGCGAGTGAAATCGTTTCAATACTTAGGGTTTTGCAGTGTTGCACGTGAAATGGTAGTAAGGAAGATGGATGTACAATATATAAAGAAACGTCATGCATGATGAACGTTGGAAGGGTCCTTGACTTACAAGGGCCTTGTCATGAATCCAAATTAAAATTTCTATGAAAGTATGATTAATCTAACGTGTTTGTATGGTGGAAGAATGCATGAAATAGGAGTAACGGAGCTAAAATATAAGAACATGTTATAAGAAAAGAGGTTGACAGAATCAGTTTTTACATTTTTGTATAGTAAATAGCTAGGAGTAATGAGGGACACAACTCTAGTGTGAGAGTTGTTGGAGAGGTGACATATAGAGTAAGATTGGGCACGTATGGAGAAAATGTCTAATTTATTTAGTAGTGAAGTCACGTCCACGAGGACGTTGTACTTGAGTAAAATCAAGGTGTGTATGGGGAAATGGACGGACTAAAAGGTGCTCAAGACGGTGTCCGTAGAGAAAGTAATGGCGTGTGGTAGAGATCAGACTGAGTAGAAAATGCTGGACAACCACTTAGTCATCCATCATTGGGATTTGGTCTTGTCTTGCATTCGAAATAGAAAAGTGCTGCATGTCCTGAAAGAAAATCACAATACGTTACAGGGTTGAATTCATAGCTCCTAGGTCCTGTAGCAGAAGGCCAGGGTTTTAGACGCAATAGGTGCCAATGCGCGTGATAGGTGTTTTTATCGATATTGATGTCGTCCTCCGTCTGAAGAACAAAATTGAGCCCAGTAATACAATTTCAAATTTTCAGATAGTTCAGAAATTGCTTGTACAGGGTGCGGCAACACAACTTTTTTGAAAGACAATTAATTTGAAATTTTTTTTATGTTTCCGCACCTTGTACGTTAACAAAATTTCAAATTCTCTTCCACTATGTGCTCAAGATTTACCTACCTTCTTACGGAAGTCTATTTTACTTGTTTTATAGGTGCATCATCTCAATAATGCAAGTAAATTTTAATCGTCACTTCGTTGTTTAATTTTCTATTAGAAAGTATAAAGGCTATCGCCTGCATGTTCGTCACACATATGGTATGAATCTTTATTGTATTTTTATATGATTGATTTTATGTAATCGTTTAATTATTTATTTTGAAAATTTAACCCTAAAATCACTAGTATGTTTGTTTTAGCCTTATCGTATGGATGTATTTAGTGTATTGTAATTTCCAAGGTCGATCACTTTCAAATTATCGTTATCGCTTGTATTCGATTAGAGCTTCGCGAGATGTGTGTGACGGCACTGGCAAACCTGAGCCACAACAGCGGCAGTAAAGGCAAGAGCAACAAAGATGGCACTGGGACAAAGCTCTTCAGCTTGCAAAAAGATATCATACCTTTCTTGGAGCAGAACTGGGAGGCTCTGACTACCCAGGCACGTAGGGCGACGCATTCGTGGCACACAACCCTGCAGAAAACCCTAATGAAGGAGGTCGACACTACGTTCACGGTGGAAGAGACTGGTAAGAGCGGTGAACCTGGTCCAAACCATCCTTTCTTTGGACTTCAGTGTGCCGACCTAACGCTCCTGCGTCCCTCGGGCGACACGGGAGGTGATGGGTGCGGGAAGGGCGGTCGTGGAACCAAAAGAAAACTTGTTGAGACTTCTACCAGCAGCAAGAAAGTCAGGGGTGAGATGCCCACCCCAAAACTACATGGCTACCCAATTGATCATCCCTTCAACAAAGATGGCTACCGATACATCCTTGCTGAGCCAGATCCTCATGCTCCCTTCAGGAAAGAGTTTGATGAAAGCAGCGACTGGGCTGGCAAGCCAATCCCAGGCTGGCTTTACAGGTATGTAACGGAATGGGAATTGTATGGGCAGTAGATGAGCTAAGAATTTACCAATGTTGATACATCATTTGAAGCTAACATCGATTGTGTTAAAAACGCAGGACATTGTCCGACACTAATATGAAAGCTTTGCAGTGTGTTTCTCGGATATTCAAAGTATCGAGTACTCTATTTGTATTAAAGATAAAGATGTACTCTATCGTTAGTAATGTTTATTTTTAATTTTGCTGATATTTTTTACCTGTGAACTGATAATAGAGCTGAACTTCGAAATATTTTAAATTAAAAACGCAAAATATGCTAAAAATTTTCTTCACTTAAAAATTCTTAGTATGTATTGAAGTTCTGAGTCTTTTGCAATATAACTAGCCATAGTCAATTAAATTTCGTTGTATATTATGAGAATGATCTGTGATGTAGAATAAACTGTTACTTTTTGAGTGGAAATTGGAAAAATAACAGTT
This sequence comes from Trinorchestia longiramus, assembly GCA_006783055.1. Lineage (NCBI taxonomy): Eukaryota > Metazoa > Arthropoda > Malacostraca > Amphipoda > Talitridae > Trinorchestia > Trinorchestia longiramus. The sequence goes on from VCRD01003560.1 coordinate 12,253, forward strand.
TTTAGTCACATTCTGCTTATTTCGTCTCTTATCCAACGTGTTGCTTCATTAGGTCATCCCCAAGTTTGGTATTGATTACTGAAGCCGTTTTTTGATATAGTTTTATTCGATTAGTAAAAATCGAGATCTTGGAATAGCTACCCAGCAACAGCTGTATAACAGTTCCGTATGGAGGTGGGGTGCATTGAAAAGGATTATCCTTCATTGTTTCTTGGAGACTTATCGCTACTTTGTGATTTCAAGAATTCTTGAACTCCACTAGCGTGCTGGCAGCACTTGTCACTGTCATTGTACCTTGGGGAGCTTGCACTCCTAAGTCTTTGGACGATGATTCGCAGTCGGTATCGAAAGTTGAAATATTTGAGGCTTCTTTACACCGGAATCAGCTGCAAAGTCTTTATTATAAGGTCGTTTTCGATTCCTAAAACAATTCTTCCTGGCATAATTCTTGCGTTAACCTGTTAATTCAAGATTGAGGAGACACAACATGAGGACTACCTTAATTAGTACGAAGGTACCGAACTTGGTACGTTTCCCCTTCAAAAGATGGCTTGTTACGGTTAGTATGACATCGAAATTATCCAGTAGATTTTAGTACTATTAGCAAATTTGATATTTTTGTGTGGTTTTCTAAAAATGTATTCATTAAATTATACGATTATACCATTAAATTAATGGAAAGCTCAACAATAAACAACAATTTTCGTGTATTAAACAAGTTTAGTTTGTGTACATTTACTGTAAATTCTTGGAAGATGGGAAAGCACAGCAAAATGATAAATGTTTAATTAATGCCTCTGTCAGATATAATTGTACGTTAACGCTAAATGAAGTTAAAATTAGCTTATGAAGGTAGAAATTACCTAGGTACCTGGATATCTGAAAAGATGATGAAAGAAAAAGAAGTAAACAAGAATCGGTATCGGGAATGAAACTGAATTCGTGGCATTCGAGTAGAATCGGTGTCGGAATCGTTAAATATGAAGGTTTGATCCTATCACTAGTTCTTACCTATTTGTAGCGGAATTAAACAGATTGGGAGTCTGTTTTTTATTCATTTTTATAATTGAGGATGCTTTTTCTTTCCTTTTCTGTCGAGTGTGAGATTGTTTGACGTACTGTTCAACCCATTTCATGTACAAGTGTCTTCGTTTCTGTTTTAATTTATTCCTCTTGCATCTTTTTTACCAGCGTATCGGACTGTGTTCACTGAGATGCTGATATTTTGCACATATGTTGTAGCACTTCTACTGCTTTTCTATGATTGTCTTGTTTGATTGGAAATGGTTATTAAATTGTGAATGTAATAACTGAAATGTATAATATTGGGAATGTAAAACAGCATAATGTTACATTGCCGGAACGTTCCATTGAGTCTGAAAATATCAAACGCTTTATATTGGCAGAATTATGCTCGCTGGTCTCGTATGTTTAGGAGATGTGTTCGCTGTATTGAATGCAAATTTCTTTGGTAAGAAATGAACCGTTTTTCATGAAAAAAACATTTTTAATTAGTTATTGAAGAGCAAAAGTGAAGTATGAAATAGATGAGGGTGTTATACTGTATGTATGGGGTTCTATAGGAGAATGTGATTGAAGTGAGCTGTTGGAAAGGTAAAATATGGAAAGTGATATATGATTACAAAGACATGGTTGAATGGACAAGATTAATTTTCATGCACTTTGGTTAGAGTGAATGGAAGACGAATAAACAAAAACGATTCGCTTGTTGAGGATACTAGTGATGGCTCATTTGTGCAGTCAAACTACAAGTTTCTGATTGCAGTTATTACAAGTTTTTGAGAATTTCATCTCAGGAATAGTTTGAAGCAGCAATTGAAGCACGCTGGGTGCTTAAAGTGAGGGAGTTGAATCATTTAAAAACTAAGAAGTTCTTTAACGTATCGGGAGGATAATCTAAGCCAAAGGAGATCTTTTAAATATTGGTGTGATAAGGAATGGGGATAATTCTATGATTCAAAGATGAGATTACTGTTGGTGTCTTAGTTAGACTGGTGAGTCGGGTGAGAAAGAAAGGAAGTTGGAGGCGAAAACTTCTGAGAGTTACAAATGAAAAATTACAATGTACATAAATGCCTTGGAGTGATGAAAAATGGTGAATGACTTAAAAGGGGTTAGCTTTTTGTAAGTGAGGTGTCGTCTAGAAGACAGTACTTGGGCGAGAGAATACGTTGAAAAAAAATCATCTACCGACTAATAGCTGTGTGGCCTTCAGTAAATAATATGGCGTGGATTTTCGCCTTCTGCTCTCCTTTTCAATTCCACTGCTGTGTGGCGTGACAGTTTAATTATTTCAGTAATTCATGTATGTTTACGATCTAAATTGCATCTGTAAATTTAATGAAAATTTATCCAATACCTTATGAACTTCAGTTGTGAATTACTCAGGCTTGTTTCATTGAATTTTTGTTTTCAAATATTGAAAACAGAGGTTTACAGCTATGAATGTGTAAAACACACGTAAATGTTGTATTAGCGTTCTGTGCTGCAAGGCGTAAGACTTCACCTCCTAAAAAAATTGGTTTCTATGGTAACGAAATCTTACTACTGAGCTTGATTTTATATAAGTACATCATTTGGTATCTTTCTCCCTGTGGCACGCACACCTTTTATAATCTTACCACCTTTTCTAGCGTAATATTTATTTGTTACTGTATGCTGCACTTTTTCTTTTCCACAGGCAGCTTTGCCGACCCTAGGTGTTCAAAACATCTTACTTGCTCCTCTCCACTAAATTTTACCTACAATTCCCCAGCATATCATTCCTTCATCACTTTATTACTTAGCTCGTGTTCATATTGGCGTAGTAATTTCCTTGTGTTGCCTACCCTTCAAATTTAGTTACTAATTTTTTTAATTCTCTCATCTGTATCAGCTACCAGCGTTGTATCATCGGCAAAAGGATAGCTGCCGCACTCCTTTTATAACCAAACGACTTCTACCTAAATAGAACGTAAAATGTTAAAGTGAATTTTGTGTTGTTTATGCATAAGCCTTGAAATTTGAGATCGTTTGAGCAAGAATCAGTTAAATTACTAAATTACAAAGTAATGCATCTTTAAAAACACTTCACTGAAAGCTTGCTGGTAGTACGAACCTCTTACTCGTGGCTCTAATTTGGTTTTGCTATTATAAATCACTGAGGGAAAAATGTACACGCATGTATAATATAATAATTAATTTACAAATTCATCATAATGCAAATTATTAATACAAGTTAAATTTTGTTAGCTGAAAAGTGCCTGCGATCCGTATGTTTCTCCCTTAAATTCGTTTATCATCGGTTCTCACTTTGAAATTATAGGTTATGTCAAGTTCCCTTGAAACAATTCCATTTTTAATAAGAGCTCTTCCACTTCCAGGGTTTTATGGGAATTATTTCATTGTCAGGCTTTTTTTTATCGTACAAAGGAAGCCTGCAAGGGTGAATAGACCTTGGCCCTGCCCAGCATCAAGAGTGTCATGCGCAACAAGTTTGAGGGAAATTGGAATGCATCATTCATCCGTGCATTTTTTATTATTTGGTCGTGTATGTTAATGGATTCTTTCCCCGAAATGCAGATTCAATTACCTTGCTTTTTTCATTGTTTTTTATAATTTTATCTGCTCACAAATTGACACGAAATTGTTATATTCTTTTTCAATTTTGATTTGTATGGTCATCAGTAATATTTCTTAGTTCACTTTGTATTTATCTACATGTTGTTTTTTTGCATAGTTTTAAGTATGTGCTGACTTTATGAAATGAGTGAACTGGGTGTAATATATTTTCTATTAAAGCCGTAAAAAATGTTTCTTTTGTATTTAGTCAATATTAGTCTTGAAATGAATTGTTCCTCGCAGATTATCATCTCGTTCATATTTCTTCTGCATTTGTGGTACTCGTTCATGTAAGCGCTTGTTTTGTAGTAGGAGCATGTGATAGTAGTATGTACCATACAATAGTTCTGCTCTTCTTGCTTCAGAACTATCGACCATATTGTCAGATAGGATTTATGCTACAATATTATATTCTATATATACAGTATTATATTCTATATACAATATTATATTCTATATATTCTAGTCTATTCTAAAGTCAGCACTTAATCACCACCAGCTTGGTCGACTGGTGAGCGAACTCGCTTGCGATACGAGAAGACCCAAGTTCGAGGTTCGCTGCCGCAGTGGTCAGTTAGTGTATGACCATCGCATGGCTAGAATTACGGCATGGGACTTGGGGTACCAACCCAAGAATGGGCTGAAAGGTTCGTTCCTATCTCCTGATTTTATTCTATTCTATTCTATTACTTATACTTTCACACGTTCAGGTGTGTGTCCCCGAGTGCGGTGCTGCTGGCGCTACACGATCGAGCTCCGCAACTCCATACCCACGACGACAGACGGGCAGTGGTGGGCGAGAAAGGCTATAGCCTAATCCGTGCCACCCATGGAGTACGACGGGGTACGTGGTACTTCGAGTGCATTATCACCGAGCAACCCGACGGATCGCATGTGCGACTGGGCTGGGCTCAACAGCTCGCCAACCTTCAGGCGCCTCTCGGCTATGACAAATTTGGCTACTCGTGGCGCAGTCGTAAGGGCACTGTCTTCCATGAGAGCCATGGCAAGCACTACGCTGACGAGGGTTTTCAGAAAGATGATGTGCTCGGCGTACTTATACATTTGCCCGATACTAATCCTGTTTCAGTTCTACCGCCTACTTACAAAGATAAACCTCTTGTTAAATTTCGTTCCCATCTCTATTATGAAGACAAGGATGACATAGCTGGTGGCATCAAACAGCTGAAGCCTGTTAAAGGGAGTTATATTCAGTTCTTCAAGAATGGGAAGTCACCAGGCATTGCATATAAAGACATATACAATGGTGTATATTTCCCATCGTTGTCACTGTACAGGTCGATAACAGTAGCTGTTAATTTTGGGCCCGATTTCGTACATCCCCCTAAGAATGTTGTTTTCAGAGGGATGCACGAGAGGGCAGAGGAAGCTATGGTGGAGCAGACACTCGCAGACATGACTTACCTTGTTGAAAACGAAGGGAAGTTGCGTCTGGACATGATGTCTTAGAACAGGTAGACAGGCGCTAGGTATTCCCCTCTCCACAGCCTGTGCATCTGACCACATCAATAATTGTACTCAAATTTTTTAATGCAGCTCACGATAAAGATGACCAGTAGGCTCTCCGATGCATGAACCATAATGATTATTTTCAGTCGTGAAAATTTATATAGCAGTGAATCATATGAATTCAAGCGCACTTCAGAGTTCGGTGAAGATGATTTGGATTTTGAACACTAACCGACTGGAGTTACTGTCTACTTGACTACCGTGACCTCATTCCGGCTTCTAATTTTTCATGTTGTGATAATCGTAATTTCAGTGACTTGGTCGTGAAATTTTTAGCTGTGACGAGACTATTTGATTACTTAAGACGGTCTTTGGCATTAGAATATTCCGCTATCATGCAAATGTTTATTATCCCATTATACTGGAAGGGTAAAACTCATTTATACGGTCGGAATGTCAGTATTTTTAACAGTTTTCATTGTCAGTCGCTGCGTCTTTCGACCGACGTTTTCTTTCGGCGGGGAGTAAAACTGGTCAAAATTATTGCGAGACTGTAATATATTTCTAAAATCTGATTTGGTCTCTTGCAATCAGTGCTACCGTGGTCTTCCAGGCCGCCTGGCTGCTTATGTCCTTCACTGTACCTGCGAATATGACCGCGGTGAGAGATGCTCTGCACAGATTTTTGTTGTTCTTTTCTGTCCTGAGTTTTGCCGCGAATTCTAGCCTCAGTGAAGTATTTTATTTGTTTCTCATTTTGTGCTTGTTTAATTCAGTATTAATCGTGTCATTGTGACTTTATTTATCATACTCTGCGCAGGACTTGTGAGTAGTATTGACAGGCTCTGAGTAACGTTTTTAGTTTGTCAGATTGTTTCATTTCTTGGTCGACTGTTCGCTCATGTTATGTTTTATTTCCTTTGTTAACCTGAAATTTCGTTTAATTTGTGTTATCAACAGTGATTGACGGCTTTTTGTGTGCAAACTTCTTCCCTGCGTACTATTCCTGCATCAGTCTGGGCGTGTTCTTGGATTTCATTGTCAGATGCATATTACGCCTAAGTTATGCACCAGTATTTAATGCCTATTGTTGAGATTGTCATATCGTGTTTGCAAATGACAGTAGTGTTACCTGACTTTCTAGTAATTAAATGTATCTTTCTATTTAAAATTGTGTGTACAATAATTTCATGTCCCCCACAAGAAAGAGTCCGGGAAAGCACTGTCCGTTGGCGTACTTTAGAAACTCAGAACTAAGTCCTCTGAATAGAGTCTGGCTAAGCATGCATCTCTAGTTAGTTTGACATTCTTCAACTGATGCTTCAGCAGTGACAGATATGCTCTCATGGATATCATTCTAGGGCTGGGGCGGGGAACCTGCAGCCTTTCAAGTCATGAAATGCGGCCTCTGTGACATGTTGAGAAAAATGTTAAAAATGTAAGAAATTGTTTAAAATACATTTTCTCTGTTTTCGTATGTTTTCGATGTAGTCTCATGCAAATTATAAGCGTAGTTGTTACAATACCTGTGAAATGTCTATTATATAGGACCATGTAAATCTATTGTTTGAAGCCTTCTTGAGAAGTGGACGTTGTTAATGCTGCCTTAACTCCAAGAAAGGTTTTCCGCCCCTGTTAAACGATTAAATAACGTTTAATTGTACTTTCCTCTTCTCTATCGCTGACATGGTTCCCAACTCGCACACCGAAAAAAAAATTAATGTTCCTACACTCCTTAAAGAAATAATTTATTCAAGGATGACGGTGAAGGTATCCAAAACAAATTTTCATAGTATGGTGCCAATAGTACACGGGGGACATTTTTCAGTCAATATTTTTTCACTAACTTTCGTGGGATTCTGCCTTGTACTTGGAAATTGTCGTGTGCGAAGTTTCAGGCTAATCGGTTGATATATATCAACCGATTAGCCTGATATGTTTAAAGGTGGCGGATCGATCTTGAACTTTTCCCCTTTTCGCTCTCAGGTCATGACCACGAGAAATCAAACTGAAATTTTTGCTTCTTGGCCATAGTGTTCCTACTATCACAGGAGCGAAGCTTTTCAGCCATGGATACGTTTTACGATGTTTCTGTGCACACAAGAATGAATGAGAAAAATACGGTTCAGCTAAGTGCAGCTGAGGCTGCAAAAGAGGTCCTCGACTTTTGCACTCAGTTTTTCGCTTGAGGAACTTATCCATAGTTAAGGGCTTGATGCAGCCAAAGAAGGCGGTGATAACAAAAACAATATGGGAACCACCGCACTTGCTTACCATATCACGACTGAACCAAGAAACTAAATAGAATCTCAACAATGCAGTGTTCAACGTAATGAAAATTTAACTTATTGATTTGCAAAAACTCGCTCAAATTAATAGAATTCAAAAGTAATTATAAACAAAAAATGTAAACTATTTTCATTCAAAGACGAACTCGTATGATACGTCCTGTGACAGCTTCACAAATTGATTGGCTGATGGTACTCCAAATTATTTGTTCACTTACTAAGGTTCGCTCAACTATCAGTGCAATTCATTGACTCGAGTCACAATATGAAACGACAAGTAATGAACACTAGTGAGACTTTATAAATTTACTGTTCATCTTTTGCTAACATTGAAACCATTGTTCATCATTTAAAGACATTGTACAGGAATTTGATATTCTTTGTGTGCAATATGTGACTTGAGGGGCTGTCTATTTCTTCAGCTAAAATTCTAAATAGATTATTCGCTGCTAAGATATTAATTGTATTAACAATCCGTAAGCGCTCGGGTGTGATGTAGCTCAAGTTTTCTTGCACTGATTAGTATCGTAAATTGAGCCGAGATAGCTGACATTTTTGAAGTCCGTTATTTCTGCTACGATATTTGCCATTCAACAACTCAAAATGCGGGAATAAACTTTAATGTATCAAGTTGGTGAAAAAGTAATGGTCGAATTTTGAGAGGAAAGCTTCAAACCGTATTTATTAAATTATCTTTCTTTTCAGTTTTGGAATGACATAATGAGTAATTTATATTTTTTCTTTCAGATTAGAAAAATATTTCACAATCTTCCACAGTATTTGTATCCTATCTTGTCTCATCTAAAGATCACATTAGACATATTTTATTTTTAAAGTTTCATAAAAGTGTACATACGAATGCAGCAGTAAACTCTGTTCCGAGCACTCATGGAGATAATGTAGTGAATGTAAGAAGTTACACAAGGTGGTTTTTCCCTTTCCGAAGAGGAAATTTTACTTTGAAGGTCGAACTGAAAAAAAGGATCGTCCGAAAAAACGGGAACTGTTGACACGGAGGTCACACTTTTAGGAACTTGCAGAAGAACAGAACGAAGACTGTACAACCGTGCTACGCCAACTAAGAGAGTAAAAAAGAAAAATAAAAATTTTCATTTCCATCAAGCTGAAAACATGCCATATGCATTTGCGTATGTTTTTCAAATCCCCTATAATTAAGGTCCGTAAGTGGTAGAAATACACTGATTGATAATACGAAAACAAAGTTTTTCTGTACAAAGAAGGTAAAAATCTATAGAAGAAAGAATGATGAGACAAATGCCTTTGGAAGCTTAGTTTGACATTATGCGTAGTATGACATGCCTAACGAACGAGTTTGTTCGTTAGATATTTATAGCACATAGCCTACACTTCTCTCAGTGTAAAGTTTTTGCGTCAATTGCATTGGTAAGCATGCAAGGTATTTGTCATTTCAATTTTTGTATAGAGAATTATACAATTATTATTTTGAATAGTTTGTACACAGGAAGCACAATTTTAAAAGTAAAAGCAGAGAATACAAGAGTTTCATGCTTCATACTCAAGAAATATTTTCCATCAATGTTTTACAGCGTTATGAGAGATGAGGATTGAAATATTGAGAGTGAGATATCAAGTACGGATAAGGTTATGTAAAATTGGAAGTTTCAAATGCATTTTTCATTCAATTACAGAGCTGGCATAAACACATGGGCTTCATAATTGTAAATAATGGAAGATCACGCAAACGAACCTTAAAAGTTGTCAGCCTTGAACAGAATTGCAGAGCACAACGTATACTATTTTTATACAACGCTTAAACACCCATATTGTTTGACAAATGTATTGGAAATTAGTGTAGTGATTCTACAGTTACGAAACAAGATACAACGCTGGAATTCTTACCTTTGATCAACGCACACATCGACGGTGTCGATGGTGTCTTCAAACACCCTTCAGAAACGAAGACATAACCTCAGACTACAACAGTAACTGTCACCTGATACCCAAGATAATTGGCCCAACTATACGAGCCTTTCTAGCACCCCACAATAGCACGCCCTTACAGCACTACACCCAGGATTAAAAGTACTCCGGGAACTTTGCTTTACTCACGTTTTGTAGTCGATGATGTTCGCATTATATTGTTCTTAACTACAACCACATGTATCATCATTGGATTCCATTGGGTAATATATATCGTTAAAAAAACGAGACAACATAAGACACCAAATTGAAAAATGGGACACAGCAGTCTTATGGAAACATAATTCTGAAACATCAAGTGAAAAAATGCATGCTATTTGCGGAAAATCGTCATGTTTTAGCGACTCTACCGTGATTCGAAATACGGAAACTGAAACTATTTTTTGAACTTTACTGCCAAAGGTATGTAAAATTTAATCACTAACATTATAAAAAGCTAATTATATCAACACATTGAAGGTGCTTACGTTCGTTGAGAGCAAAAAAATCTTCGCAGCCTTAGAGCAAAATAAAAATGTTATGTTGTATCGGAATACGTTATTTTATAGAGTAATAATCTGATATACTAGTACACAAAATTTTATGACTGAGGACGAATAGTCTACCACGGCTGTACAGGGTTAGTCAGTGGTGTGCAAACCAATGAAAAATGGTTGTAGTTGATGGTATCGTGAAAACGTCTTAGGTGACATCGTAGTATAGTGAAATATACTTAGGGCAAGGACTACTATAAAGTCTTATACTATACTTATAGTAGTCTATGACTTAGGGACATACTGAGTTAAAAATACTGGTTAGTTCATAAAAAATAAGCATGATCTCAAACATCATATGATTTCGAAATGAAATTATACTATTACTGTGCAGTCAAGATAACAATAATATGATAGGAGCATTTGTGACAGCAAAACGTGGCAGTGACCTGGAGGTGTGGCCTTCCTTCACGTTTCGAACGGCATGTTGTAAGAACGAGGTGATGTGCTGGGAAATGCTCATGTAGTCGGATGAACGATTTCAGCTTTAATTTAGAGAATTTTTTTGTTTGAAAGCTTTCTTGTTGGTAGAAATTGCAAAGTCTGTATTTCATCTGTGTTGGCAAGAAAGGTGAAGAAGCCGGATCGTTGAAGTGTACGCAAGTACAAGGTGAAAATTCCTGCGTTGTTTCTTGTTTGTGTCTCTGGATTTACTAAATATAATTACAGATATGCAATAAACGAAATGAACCACACAGTATTTATAACGACCTCATACCAGTAACAAATCCGAAGCGGGAATATTTTAATGTCCATACATAGAATTATTTACTAACTCTAACATCAGAAATCGAAGTAATCATGTATGAACAACGATGAACCTTTCTCATGAGTACTGTATAATGATTCGTCGTAACCGGCAATCAAGCGATGTTGCATAGAGATGTGAATATTGTGATACAACTTAGGAAGGAAGTTCTTAGCGTATGTTTACTATTTTGAGATTTAAAATTACGCGTCACATTTGTTGCCAAATCTTTCGATGACTCATTAACTTAGGCAACGGAAGGGGGGGAGGAATTTTACAGCTCTGGCAGTATTTTAAGGGGGACGTAGACAGAAGAATCTATATCTGGTTCTGTGAATGAGTAATTTTTTATATCCCATTATGCTTCCTTAGGAGAGGCGTTGGGGGACTGTTTTTCTTAAAGTTTCTTTTGCACACTTCTTTGGTTACAAAATTCATTTATTTATTTTACTCTCCTTGAAGACCTTCAGGTATATTTCCCCGAACTAAGTCTCAGTAATAAAATGTCGATAACAATTATGATTGGATGGCTAATAATTTATTTCTCTCATCCAGCATATTCTTCATGTGATGAAAACACATTGTGGTTCTGCTGATTTTTTTTGTGTGTGTTTCGACCATGGGATGTGTCAATCATGTTTTTGATCAAACCAGACTATTTGCTTTTTTACTGGTTCAATTTATGTCATTTACTAATGCTAAAGTAAAGTTCGAGTTCCCAAGCTTTTTTATCGTATTCTTGGAACCAAAAATAATGCCTTGCATTTTGCTTCAGGTAAGCTTCAGGCGGTTTAGTCCTGTTATAATCTAAAGCTACTTAAAAGACTTTCAGTGAGGATATTTGTTTTAGGCAATTTGGCCTGAACCTTCATTATTGCAATTTGGACATCCTATGTGTACACTAAGGTTCTTGTATTTAGAGCCATAGCAGGGAAATCATTCACAAAAGTAGAAGACAAGAATAGACTGAGAATACATCATCGTGAGTGGAACGCAGAAATCGTTGTGTATAAATAGTGATGTTGTTTTTTCTACGTGGACTACGTGAGACCGGTTTAATGGATAGCTCTCAAATGACTGCGTGTCTAGTTTTAAGTTTGAGAGTTTCTACAAAAACCGATCGTGCTAGGCAACAGCTAGAGAGTTACATTTTTTTCATCTAAGTCTCCGTATATTTTTTTCGGTATCGTGAAGTAAAACGTTTTGAGTACAAGTATTCCTCCTACATTCATTCTGATTTTGGGAGCCTAAATTTGATTCGTTCAATTGTACTCATAGCTAATTTAAATTATCTAATAATATTTGAGGCAAAATGAAAACTGTTTTTGATACATTGGTCGTTTATACTGTCATGCCCAACTGCATCTGCATCTTTCCGAGTATAAAGTTTCACATATGTCATGCGGATCAACTAGCCGTGGTCTTCATTTATTACTGGCACCATGATATGGGACAGGACATTGGTCAATACTTGCAGGTTCGCTTGAAACGGATTTAGATACTTCATTAGAGACTTTTGCACCGACGTATGAGAAAACTGTACTAAAATCAGGAGATATTTAAAAGATATTTTCGAGTTATTTTTAACGCTACTATTTTCTTATTGTGCAACTTCTTTTATAATCTCTCATAATTTCCTTCACTAATGATTTAATGAAGAGATCACAAATGTTTCAGTAGTTGAAAAATCAATCCCACACGAATTGTCTCAAGAGAATTTGTACAAGCGCGTGATTTGTTGCTAATTATTGCTCTCAAGACACTTTGAAACAATTTTTGAGTAAGCTTGTTGCAGGTAAAGAAAAGTGTTTTCTTTACAATAACGTTAAACGCACATGATCGTGGATGAGTCGAGAAGGAAGATCAGTTCAGCGACTGAGAGAACTTCAACCTGACTAACATGTTGAGTGTATGGTGGGTTATTGAGAGAACTGTCCAAAAAACTACTCCCTCCGGTCGCAAATAGTTGGTCCATATTAATGTGAAGTTGGTCGGAAATATTTGCTTCAAACCCATCGTAAACCTTTTAAAAAAGGTTACTTGCAAAACTACTGGTTGTAACAAAAAGATAAACTTTATTTTGTAATTAATACATTAAATTGATAATGTATAAACATCAATGAATAATATTTTTAATAAGATAAATAACAAAAGACAAACTCTACATTATAATTAAATACATGAAATTGATAATGTATCAACAAAAGAAACATAATTTACCACTATTTTTACTCAATACTTGTTAATTTTCTCTTCATTTCTTTTATATATGAATAGAATTTGGTAAAATTTCTTTTCTTTCTAGTTGTTCTTCCGACAGATGTTGAAGCATGTAATTGTTGCCATCGTCAGCCAAAATAATCTGTTCCATTGACAGCTGCAAAGTAAGTAAAATGTTGTTCATTGTTGATCTCTGTAATTCCTCAAAGCTATCTGTCACTGCTTCAATTAATTCATCAACGTTACGTGGTGCTTTTTGATGTTGAAGGGACATTGGTCAATACATGCAAGTTCGCTTGGAACGGATTTAGATACTTCATTAGAAACTTAACTGAATATTAGTATTAATTGTACTTGACCTCAGCTTGAATAGCCGAGGTCAAGTACATTCAGGTCTGGACCGTTTGGAGGCTGGTTAACAATTTCAATATAGAATAGAATAGAATAGAATAGAATGAGGCTATAGGAACGAACCTTCTGGCCCATTCTTGGGTCGGATAATTACTTCGATAATTATTCGGTTGTTTTACCCAAGTCCCATGCCGTATTTCTAGCCGCGTCAACCATGTCGGCAGCGGGATTCGAACCCGGGTCTTTCCGCTCGCAAGCAGATTCGCTCACCAGTCGACCAAGCTGGTGATGCCTAATTTTTCCGACGCTTCCTTAACCCTTTAGCGACGAAAAGGACAATACGGTCCTCTTTTAAGGTCTTTGGGAGAATTGTTCTAAAAATTAAACAGTGAGCAATATGAGGTTGCTACTAGGTTTGAACGCGGCGGCATGTTGCAGCGTCGTTCTTTTGGCTGCCTGGCTCTCAGCGTTCTTCATTGCATTAGTGTACAGACGGTCTTTGTGAGCTTAGACGTAGAAACTAGAAAAAAATTGGTCGCTAAAGGGTTAAAGTAAGGGATCAGTTGAATGTATGTCTTGCTGAATTTTGATAGTGTGCCATATTCTGCGGGTAATTTAAGAACTTTTAAATATTATCTGAAAAAGAAAAGAGACAAAATTTTCTTAACTTTCATTTTATTATTTATTAAAGATCAAATTTTGTGTTCAACACACTGTGCACGATCGTCTACCGTCCTCAAAACAGAAGTTCGTTAAAAGACACTAAAACACAGAGAGTTTTCTCCATGTGTAGCAAATATTTCCGACCGGAGGGAGTATTAAACAACAATAAAACAATTACTGCTAAGATCTTTTGTGATAAATTTTGTCATTTGAAAGCACCTATGTACGAAAACGACCCTGCTTTGTGAACAGAGAGGGTGTCATCAGTCATCATAATAATGTTCAACCTCCCACAGCTCGACTAGACAAAAATCTCTCGGAAAAGCTGACGGGGAATATTGCTTAAGCCATAATATCTCCCCGGTCTTGCTTTTTTATTATCGTGTATTTTGAATACTAGAGGACCGTTTGGATAGTCCTAGGTTAACGTCAAGAGATGATTTTGAAAATGAATTGCATTCATATATTGCTTCAAAACCTAAAAAATTGTAAGGAATTCTACGTTTAACTAATATAAGATTTTGATACTCATTTAATTGTAAATTTTATTCGTGCTAAACTTGAATAGCCGGAGTGATCTTCGGTCCAAGCCGACTTTTTCTAGAAGTCATCATTTCTTTATGGCCTTTCTGACGTCACTAAATTTCCCTATTTTTCATGTTCTTCTTGCAAACTATCCGTTTTTTAAGGCTTTATTTAGATATTTCGCATTTTTTTCATTCATTAACATAGGATGTATTATTTAATTACCTAGAGGTCCGACTAGGTTTCTTAACAGAGCTTTTCCCGAAGATTTAATTTACTTCAATTAAATAGCAGAGATTTTCTTAAACCATGAACAGTTGTCTACTATACCTAATTTTGCTCTCTTGTTAATTAAAACCATCAAGCAGTAGCTGTATTCTTCGCGAAAAGCTCTAAAACAATCACTAACTTATCTTCTTAACCTATCATAGTTGGTCTCGCATTATCTTTAATTATTTCCCTTCGAAGGCCCCTTTGTGTCACTTCATGGCATAATAATTGTGGCTGAGTTTCCTAAAGAATTTTGAGTGAATATTTTGAAGTGTAGTGAGGTAATTGAATCCCACTTTATATATTTATTTTTAGTTCTCTAATTGTGTACAATATCAAACCAAGTCTTTGCGTGAAACTGTCAGCGTCGCTTCCACCGTTGCTTTCTCACTTGGGCTAGAGACCAGTGCTAACTTACGATAAGGTGCGTAGCTGACTGGAGCATTGCATAGGGGTCGCAATGCCATCATTATCACAGACTGCTTTGTTTAGCCCAGGGCCAAGTTTTCTTTTTGAATTATACTTTATTTCGTCCTCTCAGTTGTGACGTCGCTGGTCCAGGACAACCCAACTCGTTAACTTAATTGAATCTTAAAAGAAGACTGTTGAATAAAATTAAACTTTTGCAGCTAACTTAAATCTTAAATAATTGTAGTCTTTCATTTCCTTGAAAAATTTTACAAGCTCTTTTTAAGCTTGTGGACAGATAGAATGATGCTATTTAGAGCAAAGGAGGTAACGTCAGCGAATAAATATTTAAAAAAAAACAAGTTTTTCCATTTTTAATATAGACCTTGAAACCGGACGTTACTTTCGTACCAACCTGATACTAATCTTGAAGAAATCAAACATAAAAAAGTTCAACATCTTTTTTCAGTTGCGATTATTTTGCGTTTTTTTCACAGCTTTCAACATGGTCTTGAGAAAAGAACTAGGTTGACTCTTATGAACTCATTAATTGAATAGAAATGGATATGTTAAAATGTTTGCATCAAACGTAAACACTATTAGTCAATCAGTCAAGTGAGATTTTGTACAATGTTACACAAAAATTAATTACATTCTAAAACATATACGTTCTTTAAAATGAACAGGTGAGAACACGGTTCCTCTAATCTGCTAACTGTTAATTAGTAAAACTAACTCTTCGTTTGCCGAGTTAGCATTTTCAACCACATTATGCTCTTCCTTTGAAGAGGTCTATGTCTATGTGTTGTTGACTGAAGAACATATCTTTAGCTCAACTTATTCATTTAGCTATTTACCTACACCTTGATAATCATCTGAGCATGATATACGAGTACAATATCTTTTTGAAGAGCTCTATGTCTAAGCTACAGTGTAAGAATTTCAGCCCTTTACGTCTCTTTTCAAGGGCCTAGAGCAAAAATATCATACCGAAGCTAAATTCAAATGAATAAAGTTCGCTGTTATCAGTTAGCTTCCGTTGATTTTTTCTCTGTTTTTGCCGGTCAAGAGTTTACGAAGCTATCTAGCTTACAGATTAACAGCTATTAAAGCTAACTATGTATTTGGATAACTGTACCCACCACTGAGACGTAATCTAACAGCATTCAATTACATGCAGTATGACTTATATCGGTAGTATTTTAAAATGCGTATTCTTATTTCTTGTAAATTGAGAGATGTGTAAATTATTACCAATTTTCCACGAAGTGAGCAAGACTACCTACAAGGCTTATCAACACGATTCTACATGTTCATGAACTTTTATTGTAGTTTAATTTTAATTTCTGAATAGTTTTTTCAGTGTATTTAAAATTAAAGCCCTAATAAATGAGTACATGAACCAAGAGCTTCAGAGCCTGAAATTTGATAAAATAGTTGAATAAACGTAATCTATGTATCACACGAGGTAGGTACTATGAACGAACTCACTTTGTTCAGACCTCTACACGCTGCGTAAAGCGAATAGAGGATTAAGAAAACAATAGTGGAAAACTAGACAGTAGACATAGGTAACTAGACAATAAACATAGATGTGTAAAAGATCAACACCGGAAAGCTATAGATTGCTCAACCAGCATCTGCCTGTAAATAAACCCACTAGTTTTGTCTTATCATTGTCTTCCTATGGCAAGGGCATCCGCTGCACAAAGTCAAACATTTTGTTTGTGTACTCTGGTGTGATGTGTTCACCTGTGATCGTCGTCTGAAAGTTCTTCATAAACGCTTCTTCGATTTTCACAAGCAACTCATACGGAAAGAGGACTTAGTTCATCATCCATCTCTCAGGTACCCTTCTCCGATTTTAAGAAAATAAAGTGAATAACAGTTACACTGCTTGCTCTCTCTATTTACTTACTACCTTACCAGCAGACTGTAGGAATTTGGGGCACCGAAGCGCTTAAGACCTTATGTAAAAACCCAAACAGAGAAACGGGAGAGTGAAGCGAATCTGCAAGTTATTTGCTTCTTCTTCCCCTATTTCTAGCCTTAATATGCAGTAGGTAAAAAAAAATTCTGGACGTTCGAGTTGCTGACAGTAAAGGTATGCAGTCACAGTTCTTCTTTGCTCCAATAACTCAAAGTTAAGGAAAAGAAGAAAAAAGTGGAGAGGACTTTCTGGTACCTTTAATAGTTTACGGTAAAAAATTATATAAATTTTCAATAAAAATACCTTGCTTATGGAGCTCCATTTTTATTGTTTTGGTACTCACGGGACTTATGAGCATGACATTTATTTCAGGAGTAACATTTGTAGCTGTGGCTTTCTTCTTTTTTGTCACAATCCTCCTGAATGATCGTCTGTCATGATACACACTTTTGTTCGAGCCGTGATTTAGCTGATGATGTTTTTTGCATTTCAAATATGCGGAATAAATCTCTGATACAGTACCTTTTGAAACTCTAAACATATCGACTACCTTGTTTACGGAAGCACGTACCTTACGCACTCCAACAATTTTAGCTCGGACATGATGTAATTAAACTTTACAGAACAGTGCCCAGACAACGACTGACCCAGGTCTCCCACTCAAAATTTTCAGATAAACCTAGATTGAAGATGAAAAAAAAACAGATTGGCTACAAAAAACCCAGAAGTGTTATTTTTATGAGAAAACAATAAAAGTTAACTTACGTGAGTGAAAACGATGATAGTAATGCTGATTTTATTCCTGTTCTTCCTCCCAATTCTCTTCTGCAGCACAAATATCAACATTAAGATGACTTTTCTGTTGTGCAAGACGCTTTTCATTACGCTGGTGACATACTCCGTTGATGACATCTCTTACTAATTCCGGTTTAGGTTTCCAATCGTGACAGGTTTTCTTACTCCTTGACAATGCTTGTTTTGCCAACAACCTATCCTTAACAGTGTCTGTTTTCAGCGAGTTTGTTTGTTTTGTTTTGACATGATTTACAAGTGAAAATATTCTTTCTATTGATGCGGATGAGTGTGGCAGAACAGTTAGGTTGGTCATGAAGTCAAAGTATTCTGAATTTTGAGTTGTCTAATCCGTCTTTGATCTTACGCAGAGAGTACCAGAAATCAGGTATAGATTTATTCGACACCGACACGTCTTTGAATTATCAAAATAGCCTCCATTCGTCGTCCAGATTATCTAGTTGTACTTCAGGCACAAGATGGGGGAAATGTAGGGCTACATTCATTAATGAATTCGGAGATTTAGTGAGATCTTGAGCTACGGCGGGATCTAAAATGCCCAAGCTGGCAACAATTCCTTCCTCCAGTGGAAATCGCTTTTTTATTTGCACACATAGGGTGACTAAGAAATTTAAACAATCATTCCTAAACCTCGTTTCACCGTCTTTCCCAATTTGCGTCAGGGCCAACAGCCTCATGCATCGACCACCCAAATACAAATCATTGAGTTGCTTATGCAATTGTTTGTTATTTGGGTCAATATCAGATGTTTTTGTAGTATTAATAACCTCGTCCTTGACGAAACAGCTCAAAATGTTTCTATATTCAGAGTACACCATTGAATGCAGCACATGAAGTCTGAAGTGTTCGGATTGAAATTCAGCATTCAAAGTATTAATTTTTTCTAATATATAGTTCAAAAAGAGAAGCATATGCTTACTTCCGAGATTTGTCATAGTTCTGTAGAGACCATTTGCTCCATCAATCTTGTCAACCTTGGATTCAGATTGAAAATAAAGTTGTAATGCATCCCATTGCTCAAGAATAGAATTGATGACGTTTCCACGAGATAACCAACGAGGCTGTGCTAATTTAGGTATTTTGTGATTTTCCGTCCTTGTGACATCTTGCATGACAGTGAAATCTTTTATTCACTTGCTGCTACATGAGAAATAAGAGGAAATGTCTTTTATAAAAACTTCAAGATATGATGGTAATACATTGACAGCATAACTTGCACACAATGCGAATGAGTGGCACACGCAACCCATTACGAAAACCGATGGAACATCTTTTTTCAATAGCGCTTGAAATCCACTCTTGTTTGCCATCATCGTTGAACAATTATCACTTCCAAACCCTACAATGTTACACATAGGGATGCCTTTCTCATTAAGAGTTCTTTTAACCGATTCATATAATCCTTTGGCCGTTCCATTTTCAACAGAAACTATCTCAAGTAAATTGTCAACCACATCGGCTTCTTTCAACATCAAAATATCTAATTACGATAGCCAAAACGTGAGAAACTGAAATGTCCGTGCTTTCGTCAATAATTATTGAGAATTTACATTTTTTGCATATATCAGCAATGTCCAGTTTTTCATGGTAAGCAATTCCTTCTCGAATGAGATAAGATGCTTTTGTTGCTTGCATTTTAACCCCTTTAGCAATATTGCTGTCATGAAAGGCTTTCTTACACACTTGTATCAAATGATCAGTGTGAGCAAATGGCATATGATGCTCGGCAATAAAAGCAGAGATAATCAGTTCTGCCTTTGCCACCTCCTCGTTTTCTGTAACTTTCGGTTTTTTGAAAAATATATCTAACTTCGTTGTTGACTTCGCAGATTTCATGTTATTCTCGTGTTTAGCAGTCTTACTATGCGATAACAACATTGACTAATTTGCGTTTCATATATTTGTATCACAGCATATGCAGTAACTACAGCCCTTTTCACTTGGATCTTCTTTAAGCCACTCTTTCAAACTCTCGTCTTCTAACCATTGTTCTTTGAAACATTGCTTATATCACTTTTTACGCATCTTTTTGGAGGGCTAGCCATCTTGAACACCAGTGCAGCTGAAATATGAAAATTAAATAACCATAATAAATTTCTAGATATTTACTTTCAAAGAATTCACAATCAGTTTTATTATCAAAATACGCGTCACGTCACTGGAGCGAGCCAACCAACACTAGCACACCAAGGACTGAAGTGGAGCACCGGCGCACCGGCGTGCATTTTCGTAAGATACTCGTTCGTTACTCGTTTTTACGAGCGAGAAGCAGATTGAACACGTTCTACCCCACCCGATAGGCGTAGTTTTTATAAGATATGCTGTTGCATACGGTGTAGAAACAAAAATTCTTAACTGCATTATTCATTTTATTCCAGTTAATGATGAATATACTGTCTAGAAATACATGTCTAGACATGTAAACTTCGCCCGCTGAAGGATTACCTTAGTCTTAAGACCGTTAGTTCAGGGTGATCCAACGTTGTAAGATTAGCTGCATAGAGTCTCAAACTGCGCACGCGATCTTTGTTTTACCCATGCCTAGCAAGATCAGGGATATTTAGCATATGCCTACATAATAGCTACTTAGCGCTCCGGCACGTCACTGCCCTCGCACTCCACCTTGGAAGGTCCTCTACTTGGTTGTTGACACAAAGGGACAAGTCCAACCTGCTACACTGTCGTTTGACATCTCAATGTTATACATACTGTAAGGGGGCGCCACGCCCACAATCCCTTTTTATTTATTACGACGTTTTCAGGATTCGGACCCTCGTACCTACCACCGTAGGGTAGGAGTGTTAATCACTGCACTATGAGGTAATGAGGGCTGAATTTATTGACTTCAAAAAAACCCATATATAGCGATATTTCAAAAATTAAACCTAGCAACCCAGGAGGGGTCTCAAAAACCCATATCTGGGTGGAAAAACCCATGAGGGGGAGCCCTGGACTGACCTACGCAGCGTATTTACGACGTTGTATAGGTAGCGTCAGCAGGCGAGAACACCAGCGCCACCTATCCATTTCACCAAAAAAACGTTTCCTTTAAGGCGTGCATTTCACTATGTGTTTTCATGTTTTTATCAAACCCCTGTAAGTGAGGCTAATATAAGTGAAGCTCTATCTTTCCGTTCTTCGAAATAAATACCAACACGATTTTCTTTAGCTATGGACCTCACATTATGCTCCTCCTTCAACTCAAACACACTATTTAACTTGCTTCTCCTCAGTTGACCTAATTTTCGCTCAACCAATAATGATCAAACATACGTCGGCTTGGCTGATTCATGTAACAACCACTGATGGGTACTAAATACATACTAAATACAACCACCAGCTTGGTCGACTGAGGAGCGAACTCGCTTGCGATGCGAGAAGACTCGGGTTCGAGGCGCGCTGCCGCGGTTATCAGTTTGTGTATGACCATGGCTTGGCTAGAATTACGGCATGGGACTCGGGTACCAACCCAAGAATGGGCCAAAAGGCTCGTTCCTATCGGCTCATTCTATACTATTCTAAATGTATTTATATACTAAATGCATGAAATGTATTTAAATGCTTAGGAAGATAGAGAAAAGAACGTCATAAACAACCCTCTGGAGAAAGACAAGATACTCTTTTCCCTGCCCCCCATCAAGTTCAGCGTGATCAAAAAGTTGATCAAAGGTCTGTACATCGATGGTGGCTTCTTCACTTTCCTGTGACACGCTTTTCCAGAATTTACCGTAGAGAAGTTGCAAGCTAGTATCTCCAACAGTCTTCAAGTCCATTAGCTATTCAGAGATCCAGAGTTTGAAAACTCGATGAACGAAACAAAACTGGATTGTTGGAAAATTTTTGTCACTAATGATTTTTGTCACTGTATCACTAATGTCATACAGCTTTCAGAAACTTTGGCTGCACCATAAGCGTCAAAACGAATTACTAAGTCGCTCACATGAATCGGTTTCCTCAGAACCTGTGATCAATGAACGATGAGCAGAAAGAGAGAGAGATTTCATCAGGATGTAGAAAAAATGGAGACCAGATGTCAGGGACGCTGACACACAGTCCTGATGGCTGATCACTGCTCGAATCTGAGCTGAACATTATTGGAGTTCGAAGAAACGGACGTTCAGGCCCTAAATTTGGAACGATGATTACGCAATATCCATTAATGTCTCCTTTTCAATGTATGTTTATTAATTTTTTTAATATTTGTTTTATGAATTGTGTTAGAAAACGATTTTTTCACCTTAGACACTTAGTTTGTGTGAGAAACATCAGCAAAAATCGACCGAAAAATCACAAAAATGCAATCGATGTACTTGTAAGATTGTTTTTTTTGTTAAATTGACTTAGCATAAGAATCTGGCCTAATCGCAAGAAACAGATATTATTTTCGAATTCATACAAGCAAATTTATCTTTAATCAATAGAAAAAATTTAGACAACTTACAATTTATTTGGAAGCTGGTGGAATGTATTAGCTCATGATGTAATTTGTTATTCAATTCCCTTGAAGTTCTACAAGGATGGGCGCGGTGCTCTACGTAATGCTGGCCACGGCAGCGCTGCTGATTGCCTTAGACAGCTCGTCCGCAGCCATAGCTCGAGGCTTGGCACACATTAATCCAGGTGACCAAATGTTAGGCATCATTCTTTCAAATAGTTCTCAGAACTACTGGGAGTGGAACAAAATAAGTTTTACGACATTTTTCGAATTACTCAAATGGAATTAATTTTTTGGTTTTGAACGTGATATTTCAGCATGAGAACAATTTTTGGCTGTGAATATGAATGTGAGGAGTATGATCTAATGTTTTAATGGTACTTACCATAAAGTTGGACCAATATGACTTTGTCATCACGATCACGACTGTTGTTCATGTAAGGCTCGTTCGAGCCTCCGTAGCTGAACAAAATCTTTATTAAAAAAAATACCAACAGTGCTTTAAAATGAGTTAATTATGATTAAACGCTGCATAATGTAATTATCTACCTAATTTCGGAAATGATACAATTAAGAAAATCATTCTGCTATGTGATACCTCCTTCTCACGTAGTGGACGGGTAAAAATCCTATATGAAGGGTAAAATCCTAGGATATGCTATATACGTCGTTCCTTGAATACAGTTAGTTTGCAACATGATAATATTCTTAATAAATCAAAATACCAATATATATGCTTCAACACAGGAGTACTTAAACTGCCAAGGACTTACAGGTCCGTTATTCTCAAACAGAGACTTGCTGCAGAAGTAGAGGTTTCTCAGTTCTCTCGCTTTCAAGGTCTTATTTCCTAACATAAGTACCCACAACTTACTAGCATCTTAAACTCGGCTCTTGTAAGCGAACCTTCAGCCTGGTACGAGAGAATCAAACCCTATAGTCGAGTCAACAGCTTAGCAGGCATACTGGTGTCTTTGCTCTATCATTGAAACTTATTTTCCTTGCACATCAGGCTGAGTAATCAGTTATAGGAGAAGTTTACTTTGAATCATAAACAACCAGTTTCATTTCAGCAATCTCAATAACCTAAGATGCCATACGCCACGATCAACTATTTTGGTGGTTAGTAATTTATTTCGTCGTGCGACTTTAGGCTAAGGAATTACTCAATATATAAGTTTTAAAATCTATCTATTTCGGAGACTTAACTATTTCACATCACTGTGGATAAACGTTTCTTATGACTTCACCAATATTAGCTGACCCAATATTTCTTCTCCAACCCAACCCGCCTACAATAGAAAGCTCAATAGCAAACCCTGTTTCTGTTCGCTAACTTTAATCCTTATTTTTCACCATCAATAGTTTAAGACTTTCACGCAGAGGTTTTTCAGGGGTTTTTAACTCCTCGAAAGTAGAAAAGTTACAGCCTTCTTTGCAAAAGATTTGAAATTGTAGGCGTCATGCACGATTACTTTATTCACGAAAAAAAACATTGAGATCTGACAAGAAACGAACATAAATACAAACAAATACTACATCAAATGAAAAGAGATGAACTTCAATTGATATTATTTAGCTGTCAAGAGTGCGTTCCGAGCTCAGCATTTCGTGAGTCGGGACAAATCGGCCTCTAATTGTTGTTACAACGTCAAGAATCATGGACTCTTCAGACATTTGATTTCAACTCCATTGTTGCTGAACTTTTAACGCTTAAAATTGCTCTCATAGAAAATATACCAAAAAATTGTGCAAGTTATTTTTGAAATAATCCGAAAGTATATCCAGTATCTCATTACATTTCCTAAGCATTACGATGGGTATTGCACCTGTTGTGATGAAACTTGAAATAGGACAATGACCCTCATGGCACGATAACTGATAGATAAACTTGAAAATATGCTCTTATTCATCACGCAGAGTATCCAGGGTCTTGCTGGGACGAGAACAGGAAAGTGGCTATCAAGGTAGGGGAGGAGGTTGTGTCTGCTGGGTCTTGTGAGAGCGTGGGCTGTGATGCTGACATGCAAGGTCGACTCTACTTCACCTTCACGGGGTAAGTCCTGTGTCGTAAGCTACTGATGACGTGACTTGACTCAATGATCACGTCTATATGTATAATAGTTTTAAATGAATCTCAATATTATTAGACACAATTATTTTCCTTGTTTCATTGCAGCTTCTACTGTTGTGCACAGGTAAATTTAATAAACTTATTGGAATTTAATTATTTAATCACCTACTCGATAAAGTCCGGCTGCGATACTAATACGCATGAAATTTTGCCTTTTAAAGCCGTTGAACAAACTTTTTTAATTTGCAGCTTTGTAAATATTATTTGATAAAAGTATGAAAATTGGCACAATACATATAGTGAAACGTAAAATTAGATTGTTAAATATCATAAGAGGAAAAGGCTTATTTGTATCAGTAAGAGTTGGTAACTCAATATGATATAATGACTGAAAAATTTTAAGATCGCTTGTGAGAGTCACAGATGTATCATGTTTTGACGGTTCATTTTTTCTGTTATTTCTGAAACGAATATGTGAGAGCACTTCACAAACCGTTATAACTGATGTATTTCTCTAGATAAAATTTAAATAAATGCTATGAATTTACGTCAATGAAAGTAAACGTTTATTGCCCACTCAATAAGTTCTAAATTAACTTATTCATTGATTATTTTCAATGTATCAGCAAGAGTAGGAAGAATTTCATTTAAGAAAATTAATATTAATGAACTTATTTTATTTTGCCCAACCGGCTGTAATAGATTTTCAATTAAAACAGCCAAAAGCTTACCTTTGTTAGAGTGAATAAAGAATAAACATACAAAATATGGATTAATTCAGAGTATATTAAGCAAATAGTTCCGGTAACACGCCTACGTGTTTTGAAAAACTTCATCATTTACCACCATGACCGTCATGGAGTTATATTACATTTAACAAAAATTATTGTACTCATAGAATCAGTCAATTTAATAATAGGGAGGTGGAGCGTTATCATGCATAAAAACGAAGTCCCGTTCTAGTGAAAGAGGTACATCATTTAACCAAGTTCCAAAAAATTCTTTCAAGAGAGTGCAATAAGTAAGAGATGTCCCCTTTACTACTTCATATACTCTGATACGACGAAAAGTCTTTCCCCGATGAGGCCTACCCATATCATGACTAATCCACCCTGTTGTTGATGCCTCAAATGATGGTGACGCTCATCGCCGAAATACACCCAAACATTCGTCCAGCAGTCAGGTGCATTAAGTGTTGCCTGGTTCTCATCAGTGGAATGAACAAGATTCATTTCCATCTTCAAATATTTCCTTGGCTATTCCATCCTCAAAGTTTTGTGTCGTGGCGTAGTACGGGGCATTTTCAGCGAGGCTTACGTGGAAGCAAAGGTCCTAAGAATGACATTCCTTGTAGATTTTCAGACGGCAGGACGACCAGAAATTCAATGTACAGTGACATGCAAAAGTATTGGATACATCACATCCATTTGTCATAACTTTAGTTTGGGTTCACAATGTTACCAGATATTTGGTTTGTATTATCTCATATAGTATCTTCAATCGTATATGGAAAGGAAAATTGAAAAAGTCAGTGTCGAAATTGTTGTATTGATCAAAAACAAAAATACCCCTATGCAAAAGTATTAAATACACGGTACTATGTATGGAATAGGAGACTACCATTATAGAAACTGCCATTGTAACAGCTTTACTTGTATTTACCTTTTCCTGTTCAGAATTTCAAATTTAAAAAAACATACATGTGTTAACTTCTTTCAATATTGGTAGAGAATTATCGCCGACCAAACCTAGAGGCGCACAATCGTTTCCAAAATAATTCTATCTGTTTTCTGGCTTCTTGATCAAGAATCCGCAGATTACAGTTTTAAAATGGCTAAAATTAAAGAATCATCTAAAGATGTGTGTAAGAAAATCATTGAACATCACAAAAAAAACAAGGTTACGAAAAATATCCAAAGAAATTATTGTACCACTAAATACGGAAGGAAACATAACATTGATCAACAAAATGTAACAAAATATATAACTGAATATAATTTTTTCTGCTGATTTCAAATATATTTTCAGGATTTTTCAATCAGGCATAATTGTTCTGTGATAGCATACTAAATGTTTGATAATTATAACTAATACACGAGGCAGAGATTTCAATAAAATTTTTCTATAAAATATTAAAATGTATGATTTTATTCTGCAACTGGGAGATCCTTTTTTAGTGTCCAACAGTAATCAGCCAACATTGAAGAGCTCCACTTCCTTTTATACCTGGTTTCCATACTTAAAATATTCTGGTGAATCTTTCATCGTGCTTGTCACTGACGACGCCAAGATTTGCAAGGAAAAAGTCAAAGTGTAGTAGGAAGTGGACTTTTAGACTCATGTTGCATCAAAAGGCCTTGTAGGATGTCAGTAGCTCTTTTACAATTTCAGAATACTTATTTGCTTTGTGATTCCCAAAAACCCTGCGCAAGCTTTCTTAAATGACAGCAATGCTGCTTTTTCGAGATCATTTAGCTTTTCATCAAAATTCTGGTCGCTCATCAGCTCCCTAATCTATGGTCCAACAAAAATACCTTTTTCGATTTTTGCGTCACTTACTCTAGGAAACATATTTTTCAAATATGTGAATCCCTAGCCAGTTCTATCCATACCTTTAGCCAAGTGTTTTATCAACCAGAGCTTAATATGCAAAGGAGGGAGATTCTTTTTCTCTTAATCAATACGAGGAATATTGACAACATTTTTTCATCTAAGGCCAGAGATTGTTTCGGCCACACATTCTTTTCATAATAATTTTTCTTATTCCGACTGTCCCACTCACAGAGAAAGCAACAAAACTTCTATAACCCAGCTGCATTTCAAGTAAAAGTTCCATAACCTTTAGGTCACCACAGATACTCCCTTTATGTTCTTCATACTTAATTTTCCCAATAGAAACTTCATACTCTCACATTTTTCTTTCATGTTAGGTGCATGGGCCAGAGGAAAAGTAGGGCATTTCCTCTGTGAAACAAAACAGTTTTCATGCTCCGTTTTGGCGAGTCAGTAAACAAGTGACACTCATTCCTGTCGTATTTATGGTTAAATTCCTCCACAACAGAATATACATCATTGAAAAATACCACACCATCCTAAAGTGAAAAAATTTCATAATCAGAATGTCGCTTACGATAAACAAATTTTGGATTATTTCTGAAGATTCCAGTAATTTAACCTGGAAGTAAAAAGCTTAGACTGCTTTTTTACTAAGTTCAAATTCTGCACAAGCTCATTCAGATCTTCCTGACTCAATAAATGTGGTTTGCGTTGAGGAACAGATTGACTGAAAGTCCATGTCTTGTGTTTCTTTTTCCATAACCTTCTCACTGGACTCAACAGGTAAGTCTGGACTGTGAGGTACTAGTCTCATAGACGATGATAAACTAGGATATTTTACAGCTTTCTTAAATTTTGATATTATACCTTTTATATTTCTGAAGCAAAAATAGCAATCTGAAGTATAATTTATTAGTTCTATCCAAACCGTTGTGATGGCAAAAGACATATTGCTTGAACTTTTCGCCCATGTAGTGAGAAGTCTAAACAGGTTACACAACACACATGAGGGGCCCAACTTTTATCCTGGTCCCCACTCTGCAGCCAAATTAATGCTTGTCACACTTTTTAATCATTGGTGTGAAACACCGTATTAGGGACTTGAATACCAATACACTGCAAATTAAGGAAAAATTGTCTGGGTGAAAATACCGTGTAACGCAAAAACTGTGGGTGATGGAAAAAATGGAACATTATTTTTTGATTCTGCATGCAAAAGGCATAAAATACAACTATTGTTTTCCTTGGGACAAATTCTTTGTTGACCAGTGTTATCAGAAATATAAGACGTATGGTGATTGAATTACAAATATTTTTTGAACTAGTACATACACCAAGAAAGCTAAGCGATTAGGAACCCCCAGTATTATAACGCACTAATTCTATCCCCATAACTTCTGGAGTGAGTGAATGATTGTGATAAATGTAAGTGACTGAAATGCCTGTGCGTGAGTGAAGTGTGAGTACGTGAATTGGGTTACGTGATTGGGGTGTATGTACGTGATTGATGCCTTTACTTTAGACAGCATGGGACTTGGGTAACAGCCCAAGAATGGGCCAAACAGCTCGTTTCTATTGCTTTTTCTATTCTATTTTTATTTGTCCCGTATGTGATATGGTATATTTGTGATGAAGGATAGCCGTATTACAGCCCGTTGAAGTAAGACGCTTCATTGCTACAGCTAGGTATGAAGCTATAATGTTTCTTAGTTAATTTTGTGAGCAAAAAACTAAATTGTATTCCATTTTTGAAGCGATTGCAATTTATACAGGACAGTCAAAAACTTTGCAGCATCTGAGGTTTAATCTACGGTTAATCAAAACTATGGTCATCGCTATCGGTCAGCAAAAGCTACCTCACTCAAACCGTGCTACATAATAACAATATTCGTCTTTATTGGCAAGTAATTGCAAGAAGCTTAACGTGACCCTTACTTAAGATTGCACCCTTTTAAGCAGCAAAATATCACGTATATTAGGTAAAAATTTGTTGCACATCACCTATTACTTCAACTTAGTTAAAATGTTTTTTTGACACATGATTGCATTTTTCCTGTGTCAAAACAGTGAAAAATTTGCACGAAACTTGTAAGCCTCGAAACCGAAGAAGCGTCGCATTATCAGAACTATAGAAGTGATGGGGATCTAATAGCTGAACTTTATATTAACTGTGAAATGATGAAGTACTAAAATCCTTATAATATTTCGTGTATGCTTCAAACCATGTAGCAGGACTCCAGTATACTTCGGAAATCGAGAAGCACATTGTCATTATACCTGAAAAATACTTGAACAAATGAGGTCTTGATTTAATCATTACAAATTGAACTGTTAATTAGAAAACAGGAATTTGCCAGAATATGAGACGCAGATGAATAAGAATTAGGAAATAAATAACGAGAGGATAAATATGACGGAGAATTTGCTTTTTTTAATACTAGTACGGGAATTTTGAAATGAATTACAGCAAATAACATTAATGAACAAGTAAAAGTGCAACTATTTTAAAACTTTTTGCATGGGCATTGTTAAATTTAAGATTACTGTGAATGTAATAAACATATCCCTTCATACAAATATGAAGGGATATTTATAGAATATGCTAGCAAACTTTTGATTTGGATTACGATTAGGATTAAAACAAACAATAAAGCTGCACTACATATATGAACTGTTATATATATGAGAAGCATAACACGGCATGGGTTGCTAAAAGTTCTTTAACTTACAATTTGATTTAAACGTTGATCTTTTTAGTATAATTCTCATTTTTACGACAACGGTTGTCGTTATTGTAACCTGTCACAATCATAGGAATACTTATGACCAGGTGTGGCCTCATCATTCCCCCTCCTGGTTGCCGCGTGGAGATGAACCCTGCACTCGGCTACCCGGCCTGCTGTTACAACCTCGTCTGCGACTAGTTGCAGCTACCCGGCCTGCTGTTACAACCTCGTCCGCAACTAGTTGCAGCTACCCGGCCTGCTGTAACAACCTCGTCTGTAACTGAAGACACTGAATTGAGAGCCATTTTTCGTTTTGCCCAGAGGGTCTGATTGATTCATCATTCGTCTTGGTTGGCGATCTAACGGTTTATAAATCAGAATGAAATTATTCATCAACATACGCTTAGGTCAAAAAGGTCTTTATTTACGAAAGTTAACAGGTTCAGTGTAGAAAGCTCTAAGTTTGTGTATCTGTCTCATACGCAGCAAACTTGCGTCGAAGCTGCTTTTTCAGGCATTTTGAATAGCCCGAAACAATTTCAACTAAATTTTAAAACATTTCATCGCGTGAAACCCATAATTGCGTGGCTGATCAATTACGCAGAGTAAAACTGCTGTCAAAACTAAAAAGTTTTTTCGAGTAAATACAATGAAGATACCTCCATAATTAATTAAAATGTTTATTTTTAATTCCCCCATAGATGCACATTAGTTCATATGAAACGTATGTTAATCTTATACACATGCTACTTCTGCAATTAGTGTAAAATCTATTTCCTAATGTATGACGATAAAGAGCTTTTTTTAGTTTATTCTCCCTGATGTATTTAAAAATTGAATTTTTCATACCTCACTGAAGCACGATAAAGTATTCTGAATACTTCTCTGTCTACAATACAAAGTATAAAATAGTTTTAATAGAAGCACACTTTCGTTTTATTTATAAAATCCTTCAAAACAGTTAACCGAAAAACTTTTTTATTCATTTGTTACACTCACGGAAAATTGCTGGCGTTTACATACAAAGATGAAAACTGATACAGATGTAAAACTTGTAACAATTAGGCGCTGCAGCCAACAATTCTGAGTAAAACTCGAACGTTTGGATTAAACGCAAGAAATTTTTACTGGTAACGGTTGTGCAATTTCGTGGTTAATACAAAGTGGTATTATAAAAAGCTTATTACTTTCAGTAGGAAAGCTTCTTTGTAAAAGTCTACCTACGATTAAGTAGATGTATTGAATCATCTAAAATTCTGTGCGAGAATTATGTTTTTCCCGTAGTTATGACGGGACACATAACAACAAAAACAGTAGTATAGAAAGTGTACGTTTAATATGATACGTGCTACCTAATCGTAACTCAATCATGAAAACACTGTGGTCGAAAATTAAAGTAAGGAACTAAAGTTTCTTATAGATGTATTCATTTTATTTCTTAATAGTATTATAAGGTAATAAAATATTAAGAATGAATGAATTGAAAAGTGTAGCATGGGTTTTAGATTAAATGACAGAAAATAATTACACTTTTCCTATTCGACATTTATGCAATTTATTTCACATAACACAAAAAATTAGATACTATTCTTCAAATGACGTGTAATCACCTTTGGTTACCATCAAAGTCTGACAACAACATGCCATGCTGTGAATAAAGGCATCAGTGTGATTTTTAAGTATTAACTCTCTTTCTTTCTGAAGAAAAGCTAACCAGTCTTTCAGTGTGATTGGTAAATGTTAATGTGAAGTAACTCGTCTCCGTAGCACACTCCAGACATGCTCTATAGGATCTCAGACAGGAGACCGAGCAGACCAATCCATGGGCAATAATATCGCCAGTTTCGAGGTAGACATCAACCACCTGTGTTCTATGAGAGCGAGTATTATCACACATGCACCTCAGTAAACATGCACCTCTGTAACATGCAGCACCTCAAAACAGTTCAACACGAGGTGCTAAGATTTGAACACGATGCCAGGGAACATTTATAACTCGCCAGCTTACCAGTAGAACTTTATGGAAGTCAAGTCGAGCAGTTGTCATAATACAGGCCCTAATTATTGATGATCCATCTCCACATTCGTGTTTTCCCAAGATGGTAAATGGCCAATAATGTGTTTTAGGATTTCTCCAGATGCAACTCCGTCGAGAGCTACTCTGGAGGCCTGATCTGAACTCCTCTCTAAAGAGAACATTGACCAATTATTTCACCGTACCATGGCGGTACCGTCGTGCTCTAATAACCAAATACCGTTTTTTTATGATGGTCGTCTTTGTCCTGGTTTTCAGAAATAATTTTCGGTCCCTACAAACTGCTCCGTATCCAATAAAACAACAGAACGACATTTAGCTATTTGGCCAAATCAGCTTGGGACTATCCAGGTTCCATTTTTCCTACCGTTCTCCATCGCACAGACTCTTTTCAATGTATTTTCTGTGTCATATTGTAGTGTATTGTCTACACATTCAGGCTTGGGCTAAGGCTAAAGACAGTAAACACTAAGTACCGTTCGATAGGTACACTGACGTAATCGTTTTCATGATTATAGGAATACAGAAATGTTATACTCAGGTTAAAATACGATTGTACACACATATGTTATTTTTTAATTTTGGATACCAAGTAGACACCTGAAATTGTAAAGTGCTTAATCTGCATTGTAACTATGGAAAAATTTGATTTGTAGTAAATGAGAAACTTCAGTATTTGTCTTTTGAATATGGGACAAAGCTTGATTTCTATATGAATGCAGAAAACATTAGGCTCCGCCCCATCTGCATGATAAAAATCTTTATTAATGTGACGCAACGTTGCCATTGATTATAAAGGTACAATGTGGGAGACTTTTAGTACGGAAACTCCAACTCTAGCCTCAGACGTGTACGTGCATCATAATACATAATACAATTATACTAAATATATATTATCACATCATTTGTTTCTATCACATTGTAGTATTTGACTGGGAATGAAAAAGGCAGCAGATAAATAAGCAAGCAGCATTTAAGGAAATAATAGCGATAAAACTAAGATTATGACTTTCATACTCGGTCAAGTTTGTCAGGTTAGAAAATTGGATATTATAACAAATATTTTTGAAGGCGGGGTTAAGTATTTTTCGTTAAATTTAACGTCAAGTTTCGAGTGGGATCTAACAAAAAGTGAGCTGAAAAGTTGTAAAATTTACCAGTTGAAAATTCATAAAATCAAGGTCAGACTATCATTCAAAGTCAAGGTCAGAGTGACGTTCACAGTTCCTTTCAAAGGAACTGCCATGTTCAAATTTATGTTCTGAGTCACGTTCCGAATTGCGTTCAGGTTCATATTAAGAATCCTGTTCAGAGTCACGTTTAGAGTCTCATCCTGAGTCCCAGTCAGAATCTAACTCAGCGTCTAGATTTGATCTACGTTCCGAAAACATGGAAACATCAAATAAATCTTGTAATTCCATGGGGTGGAAAGAACTGGAGGGATCATTTAAACATTGTCTGCAGGGTTAAGTGATTTGAACACAAAATCACAGTTAGCTAGGCTACCCTAGAGCAACTCAGGATTGATGTAGTTTAAGGTTTGTATAATTATTACCTATTTTCTCCGTTCTTTTGAAGCAATCCCATGTCTATATTAGCTATATATCGATTCAAGAATAAAATAAACAAAATTGTATATAGTTGCATAATCAGTAAAGCGATATTGAATTTTATTTAGTGGTATGCTCTCAGTCAACATTTCTCACATTTACAGGGTGGGGTATAATTCCTGTTACAGTGGAACCTCGAGATACGAGTTTAATTCGTTCCAGCGCTGAGCTCGTATAGCAAATTTCTTTTATCTAGAACAAACTTCCCAATTGAAAATAATGGAAATCCAATTAATCTGTTCCGCATCCCAAAAATAGTTCATATCGTTGATGTTGCACGGCCGTAAATATCATATTTGAAAATTCCGTTACTCTAACACCACTCTCACACGTTTATCTATGATTTATTTTTTTCAACAGTCGTGGCTTTTTTTTTGCAGTACAATATGAGGCAACACTCTTCTTGGGAGACCTCGTGGAATAATTATTTTCACGTTAAATGCAAAAATGCAAAAAAAACAATGAAATCACAAGCGCACAAACACGTATATTTTCATGCTTCGAGAGAACAAGGGACACTGATTCACAAAAGGTGAATCTGGGTCGAGCCTGATAGGGAAACGCGCGTCACATATACCCATAGGCTGGCTCGTGGCTCGTTACGCAAGCCAATGATCGTATTTAGAGCAGAATTTTTCGCTCATACTTTCCTCATATCTTAAATTTCTCGTATGAGAGCTGTTTGTATCTCGAGTTTCCACTGTATATGTTTTTCAAATCAGTTTTGATAATTATTATTTTGCAAATATTATCCGATGTAATTCTATAAAATAAATTATCAAATGTATGCCTAGTTTTTCCAGAACATTTAGCCATTAACTATTAACAACGTCTCTAGAATTGATGCAAAAGTTCATTATAAAGAAGCTTGAAGAGAGAATGAGTCCATTCGAAATATTCAAACTAAGAAGAAACCTCAAAATCAATAAAATATTGATAAAAGAACATATAGAGCTTCTTCTACTTCTTGCCAAAGTATTAAAGTTTTATATTCAAAATTGAATATATGCTGGGAGAAAATATTTTTAGAAGTAGTCCGTGTGGCCATTAAAGACTTTCCTAAAAGACTTCGCAAAGTAGTGAAGGCAAAAGGGACCCATTCTGAAATTTGTTTTGTAGTCGTAGATTAATAAATTACTATCTAGAATTACTATCTATCACTGCATTTGTTAAATTCAGACCTTGAAATAACTGCCTTTTTTCAAGAAAAAAAATTGTTTTTGTTTTTTAACAGTATTAATGCTCCACCCTATTAAAACGCTCACGTAAAGCTAAGTCAGCCACTGTGTTATCTCTCCTA